>JAAOMT010000514.1:356923-463339 GCA_016748015.1 Geosiphon pyriformis | reverse complement strand
AACAGCAAAAACCAATATCAACAAGTGTCAATATCATTGATTACTTACAAGAAAACGAAAGTAATCATTCAGAAAGCTTGGAAAGTAAAGAAACTGAATCAGAACCAGAAAAAATTACAGAAAATAAAGAAGAAATGGCAACTGCTTACATTGCAAAAATCCCAGAATTCATTAGTAAAGACAATGATACCAGTTCTCAGGAATGGCTTGACAAAGTTCAAAAAGCAGAAGATGCAAATAGTTGGATTGCAGCAAGAATGCTCAAAGCAATTCTCTACTTTCTCCAAGGAACAGCAGGAGAATGGTTTGAAAATTTAGAAGAATCATTTGAGAACTGGCAAGCATTCAAAGATGTTTTCTTACAACAATTTACTGACAACAACACCTCTATTACTCTTTGCAATTACTTTCACAATATCAAACAAGAAACATCTGAAACTGTCATGACCTATCTTGGAAGATTCAACAAACTTCTTTGACGAATTTAACAATTGAAAACCAATAACTACTATTCTAATACTCAGATTCTGAATCAGTTTATAGCAGGATTAAAAGACAAATTGATTAAGAAAGTCTGTCCACATGCACCAGCAGACTTAGCAACTGCCATCAGACATGTAAAGAACTATGAAATGGCTATAAAAGAAGCAAACCACACCAAACTCATCAACCTAGCTATTGGAGAAACCAGTTTAACAGCTGAAAAAAAAATAGACCAACTCACAAAGAAGGTTAAAAGCTACTTCACAAACCAACAACAACAGCAACAACAACCACAAAGATATCAACCCCCACAATGATGCAATCAAAACAATTTTGGATTACCATTCAACAACCAACCTCAAAATTGTCATTATTGTGGAATTCTAGGACACTGAAAATGAAATTGTAGAAAATTACAAAGAGACCAACAAAACAGGAGTAATTAATGTTACTCTTCACCACAACAATCTTATTACCAATCTTCACCATCAACCTATTATTCACCAAGACCACAAAATCAAAACAGTTACTATCAACCAGCTCTACAACCAATGCAACAACAATATCAGCAACCTTTACCAATTCAGCCATATCAGACACCACCCACTCAACAATATCAAGTACCAGCAAAAAGATTGGTTCAACATAACCAATTCACACTCTAAAATCAATTTCAGAATAACAACAACAGAATCAATCCAAATAACCAGTTGGTTCCCCAAAATTCTGGTCAGCAAAAACCCAATTACTATCACACTCAACCCAGTTATCTTACAATACCAGAGGAATCGGATTTTCAACAATCTGCACTTTCTGAAGGTGAAGTTGCAGCACCAAGATCAAATTCTTCCAACAATACCATTCCACCAGCTCAAATTGCCTAAAATGCCAACCTTTCAAATATCTTTTTATTCGAATTTGAAGCCAATGAATCACTATTCTTGCTTAGTAATGCAGCAGCTAATGAACAAAAAGTTATTACTGCCATGTACACTGAAGTTACAGTAGAAGAAAAACTCCTCCAACTAATTCTAGACAGTGGATCAGCTGGAAGTATTATCACTTATTAGTTAATACAACAGCTTTAAAGAACTGTTGACAGACCAGCCCAAACTGTAATTGTTATAGCAGATGGTATGAAAAAAACACCAGTAAGAGAAATTGACAATTTTCCATTTACTATTGATGGAATTACCATTCCAGTCAAAGTTCTAGTCATAGATGTATCCTAATACTAAGCTCTGATCAGAAATGATTGGCTTCTTAAGACCAATGCAAACTTGGACTGAAAAACTCAGAAACTAAAAATCTTATACCAAAGACAATACACCATAATATCTGCTACTTGTAGTACTTTTAACAAACGATCAGAAAAAGCCCCAGTATTTAAATTTGAAGAAGAAAAAGAAATGCTACTTACTGAAACCTACATGGCTCTTGGATCAACATCCAATTGGGCTGAAGAAACAGAACAAAAGATTTTTTAAGAATCAAGAGAATGAAAGAAAGTTAGATATTCTACATCAGAACCACAAAAACAACCACCCTATATTCCACTCAAATGCAAAGATTGCAACAAGAAACTTTCATCAATGGGAGCATGTATTTTTCCAGAAGAGGAATATGAAACTCATATCTGTTACTTTTGCAAAGCATGCCATAGAGAATGATTTGGATCTCCAAAAAGAAGTGGAAAATGAGACAACACACCTTGTCTTACATGTGGAGATATGTTATTAGAAGAATACAACTGGATTGATGTTGCAATAAGAGGAGGAGTATGTGATCAAACCTGTCAATATGCTCTATCAATTTCGGAAAAAGTCAGAAAAAGAACATCATTTGATACAGTATACAACAGTGTTTTCAATAAACTTTACCACTACCCTCATGATGCTGAAATGATTTTTGACCTAGCAATGGCATTGATCAATAAAGCCATCCAAGAAGATGTCCACCAAATGAAAAAAGCTAAATACATTAGTATACCATGGAATTAGCTGGATTTGATTATGAAGATGAAGTAGAAACCTACCACCAAATTACAAGCCACACATACTCAACTTAAGAAGCTTAAATTCAACGATTAGAGCAAATAAACATTCAATTGTGTAAAAAATACATCATGTCTTGTGATAACAAATGGTGTCTAGAATGCTATGCTCTTAGCATTCTCCTGCCAGAGGAAAATAATGAAAATGAAATCGAATTTGGAGTATCTGAACTGGTAGAAGAACTACCAATCACCCCCATCTATCTTCTTGAAAAGCAACTATCTCTACAACTTAAATATTTTGACAACTATGGCCAAGAAATCAGACCAGAAAAAGCACACGAAATTGATGCTGGATATAACCTTAGATATCCAGAAAAAGATACTTTGGTTTTCCAACCAAAATCCTTAACAAAAATCAAAATTGCTTTTGAAATTCCACTTGGAGCAATGGTTCAAATTGCATCCAGATCATCATTGGCAAGCAAAGGAATCAAAGTTAAAAGAGGAGTTATAAATGCAGGATATATTGAAGACATTACCATCATATTGCAGAATAAAACAGACAAACCATTCAAGATTGAACATGCTAAAAAAATTGCTCAAGCAATTTACCTACCCTTAATCAATATTTCGGATCTACAATCAGTTAACAACAGAGAACAATTGGGAAAAAGTGAAAGAGGAATGCAAGGTTTTGGTTCAACTGGACGATTTACAGTTCTAGTAAACATAGCTCTTAAAATACAAAATGAATCTCACCAGATTCTTCAACTTCCCCAACCAATTACCATTTCATCTTTTAGAGAACATCACAAAATTTACACTTGCTCAAAACCCACTACTACCCAACAAATCTTTGAATCCAATGAACAAATCTGTTTGAAGCATAAAATCTCAATTCCAAACATTTATATTCCCAAAGAAATGAAAAAATTTCGAGTTATATTCTACAACCCCAATAATTACCCTATTGTCTTATTAAACAAATTAGAAATTGGAATCATACACAGCAATATCTTGCAAAATGAAAACCCCCAAATTGTCTCTAATTTCATCGAAATTGTAAGGCACACTTTACTCCCAAATCCAAATATCATTTTCACCATTGATAACTACCACTTTTTGGAAGAAAAACTTTCTCAAATCAACATGGGTCCCTTAGAACCTCAACAACAAAGACAATTGAAACAATTGATAGCTGAATTTGCAGATATATTTGCAAAAGACAACAATGACCTGGAAAAAATGAATATTGTTCAACATCAGATCCATACAGAAGATGCTCCACCAAAATATCAGCAAGCTTACAGAGTGCCACCTGTCAGCCACCAATTCATCAAAGAAGAAATCCAGAAAATGCTCAATAATAGATTGATTTAGCCCTCAAGAAGTCCTTGGGCCTCACCAGTAGTCTTTGTCAAAAAGAAAAATGGAAAAATCAGATTTTGTGTTGACTATCGCCAATTGAACAGTATGATAATTGGAGATGCCTACTCTCTTTCAAGAATTGATAACATGCTAGATGCTCTAAGAAAAACCAAGTTCTTCTCAACTTTAGACTTGGAAAGTGGATACTGGCAAGTCGAAATGGACCCAAAAGATAGACCCAAAACAGCATTTACCACCCAAGGAGGAAAATATAAATTCAATGTTATGCCTTTTAGACTCTGCAATGCACCAGCAACATTTCAATGACTCATGGATGTTGTATATGAAGGATTCCTGTAGCAATCAGTAGTTGTCTATTTTAATAACACTGATATATACTCACCAAGCTTTGAAGCCCACTTCATTCATCTGTGAGAAGTTTTTCAATAATTACGGAAAGCAGGATTAAAATTAAATATTGAGAAATATCACTTTGGAAAAACAAGCTTAATCTTTCTTGGACACATTGTGAGCAAAGATAGAGTCAAACCAAACACTAAAACAATCAGTGCTGTCAAAAACTTCTAAACTCCCAAAAATACCATAGAGTTACGAAGATTTGTAGGATTAGCCTCCTATTATCGGAAATTCATCAAAAGATTCTCAGAAATTGCCAAACCACTCAATTATTTCACCAACAAAAATGTACCATACAAATGGACAGAAGAACAACAAAAAGCTTTTGAAACCCTCAAAACAAAATTGACAACAGCTTCAGTTCTTGCCTACCCAGACTTCAACAAACGGTTCTAATTAGCCACTGATGCTTCACACATAGTTTTTGGTGCCATCTTATCACAATTAGATAAAAATGGCCAAGAACAAGTCATTGCCTATGCCAACAAAACACTCAAGCTAATAGAACTCAAATATGGCTTAACTGAATTAAAAGTGGCTGCAGTCATTTGGGCTTTTAAACATTTTCAACAATATCTAAAAAATGGAAAAGAATTTGACATTATAACAGACAATATTGGTCTCAAATGGCTCAATAAAAAGAAAACTAAACAAAATGCCAAACAGTCTCAATGGAATGACTTCCTAGCAGACTACAGATACATTGTACATCACAAACCAGGAAAACTACACACCAATATTGATAGCCTCTCAAGAATGAGACAAGATTAACACCAACAAAAATTTTACCACAACTTACCAACCTACTAACAAAATAACCAACCAATAATAGATCCCAGAAACTACAGTAATCTTAAAAACTATTTAGAGACTTTTACCATGCCAGAAAATTGGTCTCCAAGTGAAAAACATCATTTACAACACCAGTCAAAACAATATTTCATACACCACAACAAAATCTATTTCAAAAATTGCAAAAACCCAAACCAATTACTCTGATTAATACAAGAAAATGAAAAAAAAACAATTCTATATAACATATACACAGATCCTTTTTCAGCACACTTGGGAAGAGATGGAACAATTCAAAAAACACTTGAACATTATTTTTGGCCTCAAATACAAAAAAACATTTGACAATACGTAGAATCTTGTAATAGTTGTCAAAGAAAAGGAGGAACTTGCCCCACAGAATCTTTGAATCCAATCAAAGTTGAACAACCTTTTGACAGAGTTGAAATTGATTTAGTCGGACCATTACCTATTACAACCCAAGGAAATTGTTATATTGTAGTTGCAGTAGATTATCTTACCAAATGGCCTGAAGCTAGAGCCATCCAAAGAGCAGATGCAAAATCAGTAGCAAATTTCATCTATGAAGACATTATTTGTAGACATGGATGCCCAATTGAACTCTTATTTGATCAAGAAACACATTTTGTGAACAACTTGATACAAGAAATTTGTGAACAATTCAATGTCAAAAAACCTTTATCATTACCTTATTATCTCCAAACAAATGGATTTGTAGAATGTTTCAACAGAACATTGTGTGAATCTTTAGCCAAAGTCTCAACAGATTTTGAGCAAGAATGGGATATCTTTATTCCATCAGTATTACTAGCATACAGAACACTAAAACAAGATACTACGAAACACACACTATTTGATTTAACTTATGAAAGGACAGCAACATTACCAATTAATTTCACAGTGGAAACATATCCTGTGCAACTAATTAATGAAAAAAACTTTCAAGAAACACTCCAAAAAAGGGCCTATACTCTTCTTTGTACACTGGAAGAAAAAAGAAAGATAGCAGCAACTCATATTGAATATTCTCAAGCTCAACAAAAAGAAAGACATAACAACAAATTACCACCCATAACCAACGAATTTAAAGTTGGAAATAAAGTTTTCTTACACAGAACTAAGACTGAAAAACAATAGAATGGAAAATTTGAAAACAAATGGGATAGACTATTTTATATTCACGAAATTCTAGGCAATGAATCATATAAGTTAAGACTTGATAACAAAGTACTAGCAAAAGTTGCACATGGAGATAGATTGAAACACTATCATTCCAGAAACAATTCTGAATCATTAATTCCACAAATTGGTATACATTCCCTTTTAATTAATCCTGAAGATATTCACCGAAATTTAGAACCAATAGTCATAATAGAACAACAACCAAACTTGAACACTTAATTTAACATAATTTTACAATAATTCTTTTTATAACACACAAAGACAAAAATAGCAAATAATTACAAAAACACACAAACCCAAAAACAAATAAAACTCCATACCCAAAAAATAATTTTCTTTATTCTCTCTTTTCATTAATTAGTCAATTTTATCATGATTATTCCCCGAAATATTCAACAAATATCCCAAAAATTAATGTTAGCCTTGAAAACACTTCCTGACTTATCCATAACGATTAATGGAAGTCAAATTAATTACATTCAAAAAGAAACCACAGCCCCAGTAGTAAATAATTCTCAGAACTACCACCTCTATAGAAGAAAAACAAGAGGTCACTCTGAAAATAGGTTACCAGAACTTTTGAAGCAAGCACTAAAAGAAAACCTTTTATTTGCCTTTATTAACATTTCACCAAATGCCACAATTCAACAAAAACTACTACTATTTCTCAATGAACAGAACAAGGAACATACCCTTATATATAGATATTTTTATATTGGAAAAACACTTTATGAACGAAAACTGGAACTTGAAGCAACAAATCTCACTCCTGAGGCGATACAAAAACAAATTCACAATGAATTTAAGACAGCAGCTGGATTAACAAACACTTGCTACAAACTTAGAGCAGCTTTTAGACTCTATAATTTATTCAACACTTGTGGAAACGTCTTACAAAATCCAATACTGCAACCAATAAAAATTCAATACATTGGAAAGCTCACAGAACTGAAATTTCAACAATTTTCAGACCAAATCATTTCAATTATATTAGACCACTATCTTAATATCACAGATAGTACTTGGACTTCGATGGAGCTCAGTCTTGAGGAGGAGATTATGTTACCAGTAGAATTTTAGCTATTAATTAGCACGAAATTATCTTCATAATTCCTATTATTAATTAGCATATTATTATCATTTCAATTATCACTTATTAAATTAGCCAAATTATCAAATATCATTACTCAATCAATAATCCGATTTGTACTCTAGAAATTAAGATGATCAAATTATACAATACTCTGAACCATTTAACATAGTCAAAATTCGCCGAAATTAATGAAAATTCGCCGAAATAATCAATAGTTCAGTGAAATAACTTGTAAATTTACCAAAATATATCTTTAGTTCACCCAAATTGTAGCAAAAAGAAAAGTGCAAGTTCAAAGACTAGTACTACAACAAGTTGTATAAAAGAAGAGCTTCTCTCTTCAAGAAAATGTATCCTTTTTATATCTTACCATAGAATCTTACTTTAGATATTTTAATTAGAACAAATCACTTTTTACAAAAATTAAATAAAAATTAAATATTCGAAAACCAAATCCTTAAATTATTACACTTGAAATTTCCTCAACACAACTAACGTTTTGAAATTGATTAGCTACCAATTTCAATAAACTGTTAGTGACTCCAAGCCTGAATAGAAAACGTTTCCCTTGATAAATTCCATTTCTTTTACATTTCTTTTATTTTTCTTTATTTTTCTTATCATAATCGTTAGGGTAGCCTACAGATGAGATTCCTGTAGAAGAGTTGACTTTCACAGCAAAGTAACTACACATTTTTAGTGAGCTTCCAAACAAGCAATTCCTGAGAAAGAGTTGATGTTTACTACAATGTAACTACACAAAGTAACTGGCACGGAATTGGCCATTCCACTTATAAGCCCAGCAATTTAAATTATAGGAGATAATTTGAAGATAAATTCAGTTACTGGAGATTCAACTACTTCCTGAAAACGTGAATTCACAGCAAATCAACATTAACAACATTCAAGAAAAGAGACCAAAAATTTCTGGTAACAGTGCTCTCAATTATTGGTAATGCATCTTCCGCATAATTCTGTTGGCTTAGTTTTGATTATCAGTCTCTGAAGGTCTATTCCTGGATGTGAATTTACCTATTGAGTTCTTTGGTTATAAGGCACAGAGTTTGTCTTTCATCAATTGCAACATTTTCCATAAATGTGAGCTTTCTTCTTCAAGCTAATGAATGCAGTTGTTAGGGTCTGGCATTGTCTTTTCGCCCTTTTGGTAAGCTATCAAGATAATGTTAATATCTAAAAACCTAGGGGAAGCTTCTTTTTTTTACTAAGCTATTATGAAGTCTATTCCCAAATAGTCAATTTTACTATGTTGCTGCTCCACAAAAGAAGGTAAAGAAAGAAGAAAAGAAAAAAAAGAAAAAAAAGAAAAAATAAGAAAGAAAAGGAAAAATAGATTAGTATCGTCAATCACCGTGATTAAGAGCAATTGGTCCAAATTGTTAATAGTTCAAGGTGGTTATGCTAAGAGCATCTGTCCTGGAACAAAGATACAGAACAATGGTTAATTCACATAAATTCCACACAGTTTGAGAACATAAATTCATGATTCGGATTTCTTAATAATTGATTTATTTCAGAAGATAAATATAGAATATAATAAATAAGAAGGGGGTATGGATATTTGTTTCTTGTTTAGTAGTTCATATCTATTTGTCTGTTCTTTTTTTCTACAACTACTTGCTTTTATACATTCTTTTGGTTTTACAGGATTGCTTTTGATTGTTTCGTTATTGCTAACTATTGCTTTTGTTATTTCTGTTATTGCTTTGTTTTTCTATGTTATTACCAGTTATTCTATATTATAACACATTATCTGGTGTTATTACATGTTATTCTGTGTTATTCTATATTATAATGCATTATCCTGCACTATCCTAAGTTATAATGTATTATTCAACATTATTGTGTACTATTTTGTGTTATGTCATGTTCTGGTCACATTTTAACTTCGGGTCGGTTTTTCTACTTGGGTAACATTATACATTGAATCCATATTTATTCAATTCACTTTTTGAAGTTGAATTTTCTTTGATTATTTCTATCATCCTACAATTCTGTTCTTCCTTGCTATTTATTAGCTTGTTACTCCAACCCATAACAATAATATTTCTAGTTTTCTACAAAGTTTTTTAACTAAAGTACTAAAAAAAACTTTTTTTTTATTAGATAAAATATTTTTGAAGTATTTATAACAACATATAATGTTTTCATAAATAAAATTAACAATAAAAATTGCTGTTTAATTAAGTATAACTATTGTTTTTATCTATTTTATAAAATAATTAATAGCTGTTATAATATATTTGTTGTTATTAAAAGTTATTATTAAAAATTTAACAATATTAATACCAATACAATTAAATAATTAAACAACAAAAATTGGGTAAATGTTGTTATTTGAGTAAAAAAAACCAATTTAAAGCTATTAAAAAAACGTAATTAATATGTAATAACATAAAAAAAATATAATAATATAAAATAATACAAAATAATACATAATAATTCAAGATAATATACAATAATATAAAATAACATAAAATAACTAATTATAGCATAAAAAAATAAAGCAATAATAGAAATAGCAAGCAATAGCTAGTAATAATAAACAATTAAAAGCAATCTTATAAAACTAAAAAATATGTATAAAAACAAATAGTTTTAGCAGATAAAAAAAGATAAACAAAAAACAAAACCCAATTTTTTCTAAATATTTTATTTTTAAACTTAATAAATCTTTTTATTTAAGTTTTTTATATTTTTTATTAATTATTAAATAAAATGTTATTCAATCTACTTGTATATAATTTTAAAATTTATGTTGTTAAAATCAAATTAATTGTTTTTTTTATCTTTGTTTTAGATTAGATGCTATTAATATAAATAACTTTAAAATTTTAATGGTGTTACCAGTAAAATTTTAGTTATTAATTAGCATAAAATTACTCTCATAATTTCTATTATTAATTAGTATATATTATTATTATTGCAATTATTACTTATTATTTAAGCAAAATATCAAATATTATTATTTAATTAATAATCCAATTTGTATTATAGAAATTAAGATGATCAAATTACACAATACTTTAAACCATTTAATATTCAAAAATTCGCCGAAATTAGCAGAAATTGGCCGAAATAATCAATAGTTTGTAGAAATAACTTGTAGTTTGCTGAAATGTATTCTTAGTTTGCTAAAATTGTAGCAAAAAGAAAAGTGGAAGTTCAAAGACTAGTACTACAACAAGTTGTATAAAAGAAGAGCTTTTTTCTTCAAAAAAATGTATCTTACTATAATATTTTACTTTAGATATCTTAATTAGAACAAATCACCTTTTACATATTTCAAATAAAAATTAAATATTTAAAAACCAAATCCTTAATTATTACACTTGAAATTCTTTCAACACAACTAACATTTTAAAATTAATTAGCTATCAATTTCAGTAATTTGTTAGTAACTTTAGGCCTGAATAGAAAATGTTTTCTTAACAAAATTTTATTTTTTTTATATTTTATTTTTTCTTTTCTTTTCTTATTATAATCATTAAAGTAGTCTACAGATAGAATTCTTGTAAAAGATTTGACTTTTACAACAAAGTAACTACACATTTTTAGTGAGCTTTCAGACAAGCAATTTCTGAGAAAAAGTTGACATTTACTACAATGTAACTACATAAAGTAACTAGCACAAAATTGGTCATTCTACTTATAAGTCCAGTAGTTTAAATTATAGAAGATAATTTAAAGATAAATTCAGTTATTAAAGATCCAATTACTTCCAGAAAATGTGAATTAGCAACAGACAAACATTAATAATATTCAAAAAAAGAGACCAAAAACTTTTGATAACAATAGGTTGAACCAATTTTTTTTGATTATGATAATTAATAATACTAATTTTTCTTATTTTTTTTTCTTATTTTTTTATTTTATTTTTTTATTTTATTTTTTTATTTTTTGTAAAATAACAACATTAAAAATTAATTGTTTAAGAATAAACTTCATAATAGTTTGGTAAAAAAGAAAAGTTTTCTTTAGATTTGGATATTAATTTTATCTTGTTAATTTATCAGAAAGACAAAAAAATAATGTTAAATCCTAGCAACTATACTCAACTAGCTTAGAGAAACTAGCCTACATTTATAATTCTAAACTGCCAAAATATATTATTATGTTTTATAACCAAAGAACTTTATAAATAAATTTACATATAGCAAAAATTCTTAAAAACTAATAACTTTAGCATATTTTTTATGTATTTAAAAAAAACTTTACAGTTTCTTTATTCAAATTCAAAACATTAAATATTACTATAATATCTTAGCAAGTTTACTCATAATATTTGGTGCTCTTTGTAAAGTTATAAAATTCACAAAAACAAAGCACTTCAGAAATTTACAAAAGTAATAATTATTAAGATTATAAGAAAAAATCACTTGTTATTTAAAAAAACATTATATTATTACTTTAAAAAAAACTTAAAAATACCAATAGAAACTATTACTGCCAAAACCAATTTTATTAATTATGTATACACTAAAATTAACTACTTATTAGGCCAAACAACAGATACAAGAAAACTCAAAAAACAAATTTACCAAAAATTATTAACATATTTAACTTTAACTATTACAAGAGTTATAGCTGAAATTCTTTTTTTAATTAACAAAAAAATCGAATTATATACTCAAAAATGCTATCTCCAGTTACAAAAAAAACAAACATCAAAACCCAATTTTAAAAAATCTAAGTCCAACTCTGATAATAATACACAAATTACACAAAAAAAAGCTCTATTTACAGTTAATAAAAAATTAAAGTTTCTTTTATCAACAACTTTTTCATATTATTAAACTTTAAAAAACAGAATTTTATTCAATTAACTCACCAAATTATAATTAAAAACTTCAAAAACTTTTGAAAATCTTTATTCTTAAAACTTTAATCAAAATTTTTAAATTAAATTTTTAAAAAAATATGAATTTTTGTTTAAAAATCCTATTTTAATAACCAGTAATCTAGTTGAAAACACTTTTTTTTGGGCATAACTTTTATTATAGTCTTTAACTAAATCAATAATTATCTTTTTAGGAAAAACATTTCTATTGTAATCTATTATAGTATTTATAAAAAAAACAACTAGCCTTAAATTTAACAAAGCAATCAAACATATTTCTTTTAATATCTTTTTTGTTAACAATTAAACAAATCTCTATTATTTAAATCATAATTTACAAAGATATTGTTAAATTAGAAAAAATTTTTAATAAAAAAAAATGCATATACATAGATTATAGAAACCAAAAAACAATTACAATAATAGCTAAAATAAGATCAAAATAATTCAAGTCTTACTTTTTTTTGACTAAAACTACAAATACATAATACCAAAATTTTAATTAAAAACTGATTGATTTTGTTACTTTTAAACTTGTTTTTTTATAGTATTTTTGTAATTCAAATATGTTTATTAGATTACAAAATCAATTTAGCATAATAAAACAAAAAAATTAAGAAGCTGTAACCACTTATCTTAGAAAATTTAATCAAACTTTTTACCAAATTTAGATGATTAAAAAATATTATTATATTTTAGATCAAATTTTCAACCAATTTATCAAAAAACTAAAAAGCAGTATTCTTTAATCTATTAGACTTTAATATTCTGGCAGCTTATATAATTTTAAATTATTCAATTAAATAAAAAATTGACTCAGAAAATTGAAAAATGTTTTGTCAAAAATTTAGAAACTTATCAGCCATCACAACATAAAAAAATATCAACAAATACCAACAACAAAAATATTACTAACAACAACAACAATTTTAAAAACAAAATTTTTATAATTGTTAATATTATCAAAAATCTGGTCATATTACAAAAAATTGCTGCAAAAAATTATCAAATCAGAATTATAAAAACCAATATTAGCAACAATTCAGATATTTACAATTTACAAGATTTCAATATCTTTTGTTTTTCAATACTTACTTCAATTATTACAGAATTATTATTAATACCTACAAACAATATTATAGATACTACTTTAGTATCAAGCTTTATTATATAGTAATTCAAAATTTTAAGCTATTAACTATAATTAAGAATAACAAAACAACAATAAAAATCAAACTTAATCTATTATAGTGTTATTTAAACTATAAATTATAGCAACTTACTATTTCAAACATTTTTAACAAAATATTCAAACCAGACTTTATATCTTAATCTTATAAAAACTTCAGATTTTGGTAATATTATATTTTTAAAAAAAAAAACTGTAATTAGTATTGCCAATTTTTTCTTTTTTATTAACAATTAAACCATCTCCAATATAATTTTTTTCATAATAATTACTAAAAATAACACATTAGTTACCATATTTCTATTTGATATTGACAGCCTAAATACTATTGACTTTTTTAGCAGAACTGCTATTAATCAAAACAAATTGATTGCAACAATATATATTAATGTTAAAGTAAAACAAATAAATATTAAACTAATACTTAACAATAAATTAGTAAGCAGCATATTTATAAGATAACTTATAAATCAATTAGATTACTAAATAGATTATATAACTACTGACAGAATAATTACTATAAATAAAAATACCAAAACATTAATAAAAAATATTGAATTTTTTTTTTAAAATTAACAAAATCAAACTTCTAATTAAAATACTTAGTATAGAAGCCACTTAATATTAAATTCTTATAAGAAATAATTAATTAACTAAAGTTTATATTATATTTGACTAAAACATATAGAAATTTCAAATTATTTTTAACAAATGACATGTTAAAATACTTGTCATATATAGATATTTTAAAACAATAGTCTAAAACAATCTTTAATTAAATTTGAAAAACTTATCTTTCAATTAATTTTAAAAACTTATTAAGTTATTTGGGCTGATAATTTCAGAATAGAGCTATTATCACTTTTTACAAAAAAAAAAAAAAAAAAAAGGCTGATAAAAAATCAAAAACATTAATATTAGTCTACTTAACTTTAAATTAAAGAAATTAACTATATTAATATTTAAAATTAATTTGTATTAATTGTAAAAAAAGTTATTTTTAATAAGTGCATATATTAAAAATAATAAAATATAACCAACTGCTACTAGATATTATTGTCATCTTTGCATATTGAAACAATTTAAATAACCAAAATTACAAAACAAATAAAACAATATATTATATTTTACATATAATAAAATTCTACCAAATAAAAAACTATAGAATAATGTTTTTAACAGAAGAAAAATAGATAACAAATTCTGTTAATACACTATTCTAATTAATAACTAAGCCCAAAAAAAAATTCTATTTATTGCAGTCTATAGTTAAATAATAAATCAATTGAATTCATACTTTTATAATAATAAAAAAATTTGGAAAATAGCCACTGTAAAATGAGAAAACACTATGATTAAAAAAATACATATCATAAAAAATGCTTTAGTAATTGTAGAAAAAATAAATTATATATTTACTAATGACTTTGAAGCATTCTAAAACTAATATTAAAAACTTGTTTCTATCTAAAAAAAACAAAAACAAAAATTAGCTAATCTTAATACAAAACTATATAATTATTATTTAATTTTTTGTTATTTCTAGTATTGTGATGAGTGTAATTTTTTGTTTAATTTACTTTTACAAACATTTTATTTTATTTTTGAATCCAAAAAATCTAAAAAAAAGTACATATTAACAATAGAGAACATAATATTTCAAAAATCAAGTATAATTATTAAAATAAAACAATATTTTGTCTATCCTAATTTTTTTAAAAAATTAGAACTGAAATAGTACAATAATAATAATAAAAAAATATGGCCCAAAAAAATATATGCAAATAATACTGGATTTGATTTAAAATATTCCAGATAATTTTTTATAGTTATAGCACTATTACTAGAGATTTTTGGTTTCTTTTCTTGAATATTGTTAATGTTTGTCTGTTGCTAATTCACATTTTTCTGGAAGTAGTTGAACCTTTAATAACTGAATTTATCTTCAAATTATTTCTTATAATTTGAACTGCTGGGCTTATAAGTGGAATGGCCAATTTCATGCCAGTTACTTTATGTAGTTATATTGTAGTAAATATCAACTTTTTTTCAGAAATTGCTCATTTGGAAGCTCACTAAAATGTGTAGTTACTTTGCTGTTTAAAGTTAACTCTTTTACAGGAACTTCATTTGTAGGCTATCCTAATAATTATAATAAGAAAAAAAAAATAAAAAATAAAAAAAATGTAAAAAAAATAGAATTTTGTCAAGAAAAACGTTTTCTATTTAGGCCTAAAGTCACTAACAGATTACTGAAATTGGTAGCTAATCAATTTCAAAATATTAGTTGTGTTGAGAGAATTTTAAGTGAAATAATTAAGGATTTGGTTTTTAAATATTTAATTTTTTTATTTAAGATATATAAAAGATGATTTGTTCTAATTAAGATATCTAAAATAAGATACTATAGTAAGATACATTTTCTTGAAAAAAAAAGCTCTTCTTTTATACAACTTGTTGTAATACTAGTTTTTGAACTTGCATTTTTTCTCTTTGCTCTAATTTTGGTGAACTAAAAATACATTTCAGCAAACTACAAGTTATTTCTACAAACTATTAATTATTTTGGCCAATTTCTGCCAATTTCGGCGAATTTTTGAATATTAAATAGTTCAGAATATTGTGTACTTTAATCATTTTAATTTCTATGATACAAATTAGATTATTAATTGAATGATAATATTTGATAATTTGATTAAATAATAAGTGATAATTAAAATGATAATAATATATACTAATTAATAATGGGAATTATAAGAGTAATTTTATGTTAATTAATAGCTAAAATTCTATTGGTAACATAATTTCCTCCTTAAAACTGAGTTTTATTGAAGTCCAAGCACTATCTGTGATATTAAGATAGTGGTTCAAAATAATTGAAGTGATCTGGTCCAAAAATTGTTAAAATTTTAGTTCTGTGAACTTTCCAATATATTGAATTTTTATTGGGTAAAGTATTAGATTTTGTAGAATGGTTTTACAAGTATTGAATAAATCATAGAGTCTAAATGCTGCTCTAAGTTTGTAGTGAGTATTTACTAGTCCAGCTGCTGTTTTAAATTTATTGTGAATTTGTTTTTGTATAGCTTTAGGAGTAAAGTTTATTGTTGTAAGTTCCAGTTTTCATTCATAAAGTGTTTTTCCAATATAAAAATATCTATAGATAAAAGTATAATCATTGTTCTGTTTATTAAAAAATAGTAGAAGTTTTTGTTGAGTTGTGACATTTGGTAAAATATCAATAAAAACAATTAAAAAATTTTTTTTAATGCTTGCTTCAAGAATTCTGATAACTGAATACCAGAATAACTTTTTGTGTTTTTTCTATAAGAGTAATAATTCTGTGAATTGTTTACTACTGAGACTGTGGTTTTTTCTAAATGTAATTAATTTGACTTCTATTAATTGTTATTGATAAATCAGGAAGTGTTTTTAGAGCTAATATTAATTTTTGGAATATTTGTTGAATATTTCAGAAAATAATCATGATGAAAATAACTAATTAATAAATAAAATTTGAAAAAAAATAAAAAAAATAATTTTTGGGTATGGAGTTTTATTTGTTTTTAAGTTTAAGTGTTTTTTGTAATTATTTACTATTTTTGTTTTATATTTTGTGTATTTAAAAGAAATTATTTGTAAAAATATTAAATTAAGTATTCAAATTGGGTTGTTGTTTTATTATAACTATTGATTCTAAATTTTGGAGAATATCTTTAGGATTAATTAAAGAAGAATGTATACCAATTTGTAGAATTAATAATTCAAGATTGTTTCCAGAATAATAGTGTTTTAATTGATCTCTATGTGCAACTTTTGCTAGTACTTTGTCATCAAGTCTTAACTTGTATAATCTATTGCTTATGATTTTGTGAATGTAAAATGGTTTATCTTATTTATGTTCAAATTTCCCACTCCATTGTTTTTTAGCCTTAGTTTTGTGTAAGAGAACTTTATTTTCAACTTTAAATTCATTGGTAACTGGTGGCAGTTTGTTGTCATGTCTTTTTTTTTGTTAAGCTTAGAAGTATTCAATATAAATAGCTGCTATTTGTTTTTTGCTTTCCAATGTATTAAAAAAAGTGTAAGCTCTTTTTTGAAGTGTTTTTTGAAAGTTTTTTTCATTGATTGGTTGCACTGGATATGTTTTTACTGTAAAATTAATTGGTAATATTGCTGTCCTTTTATAAATAAAATTAAATGGTGTGTGTTTATAGTATCTTGTTTTAGTATTCTGTATGCTAGTAACACCAATAAAATAAATATATCCCATTTCTGCTCAAAATTAGGCAAGACTTTGGTTAAGAATTTACACAATGTTCTGTTGAAATATTCTACAAGTCTATTTGTTTAGAAATAATAAAGTGATAATAGAGATCTTTTGATATTAAATTGTTCACAAATTTTTTGTATTAAGTTATTTACAAAGTGTGTTTTTTGATCAGATAAATATTCAATTGGACATTTATGTCTACAAATAATGTCTTTATAAATGAAATTTGCTATTAATTTTGCATCTGCTTTTTGGGTAGCTTTAACTTTAGGCCATTTGGTAAGATAATCTACTATAATTGCAATATAATGATTTTCTTGGATTGTGATAGGTAATTATTCGACTAAATTAATTCCAACTTTGTCAAAAGGTTGTCCAATTTTGATTGGATTTAAAGGTTCCATGAGACAAGTTTCTTCTCTTTTTTGACAACTATTATAAGATTCTACATATTGTTAAATGTCTTTTTACATGTGAGGCCAAAAATAATGTTTAAGAGTTCTTTGGATTGTTCCATCTTTTTTTAAGTGTGTTAAAGAAGGGTCTGTATACATGTTGTATAGGATTGTTTTATTTTATTTTCTTGTACTAATCTGAGTGATTGGTTTGGATTTCTGTGATTTTTATAATAGATTTTGTTGTGGTGTATGAAATATTGTTTTAATTAATGTTGTAATCAATGTTTTTTACTTAAAGATCAATTTTCTGGCATAGTGAGAGTTTCCAAATAGTTTTTAATGTTGTTGTAATTTTTGGAATCTATTGTTGTTTGGTTATTTTTGTTGATAAGTTGGTAAGTTATAATAGAATTGTAATTAATGTTATTTTTGTCTTCTTCTTAAGAGGCTGTCAATATTAGTGTGTAGTTTTTCTGGTTTGTAATATACAATATATTTATAGTCTGCTAAGAAGTCATTCTATTAAGATTGTTTGGCACTTTGTTCAAATTTCTTTTTATTAAGCCATTTGAGGCCAATATTGTCAATTATGATGTTAAATTCTTTTCCATTCTTCAGATATTGTTAAAAGTGTTTAAAAGCCCAAATAACTGCAGCAGATTTTAATTCAGTTGAGCCATATTTGAGTTTTGTTAGTTTGAGTGTCTTACTGACATAGGCAATGACTTGCTCTTGGCCATTTTTATCCAATTGTAATAGAATAATATCAAATACTGTATATGAAGTATCAGTAACTAGTTAAAACCATTTATTAAAGTTTAGATAAGCAAAGACTGGAGCTGTTGTCAATTTTGTTTTGAAAGTTTCAAAAGCTTTTTGTTGTTTTTTAATTCATTAATAAGGCACATTTTTGTTGGTAAGATAATTGAGTAGTTTGACAATTTTTGAGAATTTTTTTATGAATTTCCAATAGTAGACAGCTAATTCTATAAATCTTTATAGCTTTGTAGTATTTTTGAAAGTTTGAAAGTTTTTGATAACACTGATTGTTTTTGAATTTGGTTTGACTCCATCTTTGCTAACAATGTGTCCAAGAAAAATTAAACTTGTTTTTCCAAAGTAATATTTCTTAATGTTCAACTTTAATCTTGCTTTCTGTAATTATTAAAAAACTTCTCATAGGTAAATAAGATGAGCTTTAAAGCTTGGTGAGTATATATCAGTATTATCAAGATAGACAATTACTGATTGCTATAAGAGTTCTTCATATACAACATTCATGAGTCACTGGAATGTTGCTGGTATATTGCAGAGTTCAAAAAGCATAATATTGAATTCATAGTTTCCTTCTTAAATAGTAAATACTGTTTTGGAGCAATCTTTTGGGTTCATTTTAACTTGTCAGTATCCACTTTTCAAGTTTAAAGTTGAGAAGAACTTGGCTTTTCTTAGAGCATTTAGCATGTCATCAATTCTTGGAAGAGGGTAAGCATCTCTAATTATTACACTATTTAGTTGGCAATAGTTAATGCAAAATCTGAATTTTCCGTTTTTCTTTTTAACTAAAATTACTGATAAGACCCATAAACTTCTTGATAATTGAATCAATCCATTATTAAGCATTCTTTGGACTTTTTCTCTGATGAATTGATGGCTGGCAGATAAAACTCAATAAGCTTGTTGTTATTTTGGTAAAGCATCTCTTGTGTGAATTTAATATTAGACAATATCAATTTTTCTTAGATCATTGTTGTTTTTTGCAAATATATTAGCGAATTCAGCTATCAGTTGTTTCAATTGTCTTTGTTGTTGAGGTTCTAAGAGACCTATATTGATTTGAGAAAGTTTTTTTCTCAAAAAATGGTAGTTTTTAGTAGTAAAGATGATGTTTGAATTGGAAAGTAGAGTATGCTTTACAATTTCGATAAAATTAGAGACAATTTGAGAGTTTTTATCTTGAAAGATATTGCTATGTATGATTCTAATTTTCAATTTATTTAATAAAACAATAGAGTAATTGTTGGGATTATAGAATGTGTCTCAAAATTTTTTCATTTTTTTTAGTATATAGACATTTAAAATTGAGATTTTATGCTTTAAACAGATTTGTTCATTGAATTCAAAGATTTGTTGAGTAGTAGTGAGTTTTGAGCAAGTGTAAATTTTATGATGTTTTTCAAAAGGTGAAATAGTAATGGATTGAGAAAGTTAAAAAATCTGGTGAGATTTATTCTGTGCATTGAGAACTATGTTTACTGAAACTGTAAATTGTCCAGTTGAACCAAAATCTTGTATTTTTTTTTTACTTTTGCTTAATTGTTCTCTGTTACTAACTGATTATAACTCTAAAATATTAATTAGAAGTAGGTAAATTGCTTGAGCAATCTTTTTAGCATGTTCTATTCTAAATGGTTTTTTAATTTCATTTTGTAGCATAATAGTAATGTCTTCAATATATTCTGCATCTATAATTCTTTTACTGACATTGATTTTTTTGCTTGCCAATAATAATCTGGAAGCAATTTGAATTATTGTTCTTGGTGGTATTTTGAGAGCAATTCTGAGATTGATTTTTGTTAAAAATTTTGGTTGAAGAACCAAAGTATTTTTTCTTGAATATTATAAATTATATTTAGCATCTATATTATGGGCTTTCTCTGGCTTGATTCTTTGACCATTGTTGTTGAAATATTTGAGTTATAGAACTGGTTGATTCTCAATAAGATAGATTGGAGTTGTTGCAATTTCTTTTTTTGGCTCAGGTTTTCCAAACTTGATTTCCTTCTAGTTATTTTTACTGGACAAGAAAATGCTAAAAGCATAGCATTCTGAATATTATTTGTCATTACAAGACATGATGCATTTTTTACACAATTAAATGTTTATTTGCTCTAATCATTAAATTTGAGCTTTTTGAATTAGATAAGTGTGATTTGCAATTTGGTGGTATGTTTCTACTTTATCTTTATAATTGAATCTAGCTAATTCTATTGTATTGTTATGGGTTAGAGTAACAAGTTAATAGATAGCAAGGGAGAACAGAATTGTAGGGTGATAAAAGAAATTAAAGGAAATTCAACTTCAAAGAGTGAATTAAATGAATATGAATTCAATATGCAAGATCAGTCTTATAAAATATCTCAGTTATTATACTTTCAAAAAATAACCAAGAAATCTGAAAGTAGAAGGATAGTCCATACTGTCAACAAATGATCACACACTGGTATAATTCTATGTCTTATATCAGTATTCTTAGAATTCAATATTAAGTATCAGATATATTCTTCAGTCATATTTTATTCAATAATTTTTAAATGCTATAATTATATGAGTCAGAAAAAAAGGATAAGTAAATGCCAACAAGTAATCTTTTATCTTAAGATGTTCAAATACTTAAAGATAAGGAAAAAAAAATTAGCAAAAAGAGAAAAATTTGAGATAAAGTTGTTATTTTATTTTTTTTCTTTCTTTGATTCTTATATGCTTTTCTACAGCTAAAAAATTCATTGCTTATATAGCTATTAAAAGTGTTTAATGATTAGGTCAACAGTCAAATCATTGATCAAGTTAATGATCACTATCTAAAAATAGAGTGGCTAATTATATAACATTAGTGACTAATACATGTAATAATTAATAAGAAGTATAGGTTTTAATTATAATATTATTCTTTCCAAAGAAATTGAGCTCTGGTGAAATCAAGCTATTCATAATATAATCTATTTGAAGAGTTTTATCTAATTCAAAGCTAACTAGTTTGTTAAAGTCTTTTGTGGATAGAGTATATAATACTTAAGGTGAAATAAGTTTTGTATTCAAGAGACTAAATCTTTGTATTAGAGTTTTGGCTCTTCTAACAATAATTAAAACTCTTGAGACATCTAATCATATAATGCCCAAAATTTCTGCCTGTATTTCTGAAGTTGTTTTCTTCATGAATTTCATATCTTCTATGATTTTTTCAAGGTAACCATAGAGTTTTAATTGTTTTCCATATAACAAATTTTTGTCTATGAGCAATATTTCTTGGATTGTTTTTCCAATTGTGCTAAAAAATAAGAGTATAGCTGCTGTTATATTTTTTAACAGATATTTATCCATTTTGTTATCAATTTTTTCTTTTCTGGTAGTAGTTTTCTTTGGTCTAATAACAGTATATATTCTATTGTTATTAGTTATGATGGTTTGTTTTCCAATGGTCAAAGTAGCATTTGGATAGTTTTTGATTCAATACTTATGGAGAGTATAGAAAACATTTTAAATGTTTTAATCCAGAAAATAATTGTTTATGTTGATTGAAAATATCTTTGTTTTAGAAATGATGCATTTATTTATACTTGATTTTTGCTGATTATTTGGGTCAGTATTACTACAACAGACAACTAATCAGGTCGTTTATGATATTTCTTGAGTTATGTATCATAAACAAAACAATTATTGAAAATTGTTCCAGATTAATCTTGAAAAATATAAAAACCATTGTTCAAAACTTTGTTGATTATAAAGGGTCTTTTTCACTAACTAGAGAATTTATTACCATAGATATTGTTTCTGTCTAAATGGTATTCTAATACCAAGTTATCAACACTTAAAGAAAGTGTTTTATAAGTTTTCTTCTTCTTAAGCTTTTCTTGAAATTGTTTTATCTTCTTAAAAGCAACTATTCATGCTTCTACCAAGGAGTTAAAAATAATACCAAGTCTTTTTTGCAAAATGTCTTTATAATTTTCTATTGTGATTTCTTCAAAGAGTATTGTTTCAATGTTAGTTTTTATTGGTAGTATTGCCATGCATTGTTACTCATAGAATATAAAAAATATATTAGAATATAAATTAGCCAATCAGAAATAGTCATAGTAAATGTGGAATTCCAGGATTCCTCTTAAGAAAAATTGCAGAATTTCAGGAATTTCAGGATTCTCATACAAGAAATTGCAGGATTCCAGAATTTCAAAATTCCTCTCAAAAGGAATTGCAGAATTCCAGGAATTCCAAGATTCCTGGTGTGAAGAATTGAAGAATTGAGGAATTTCAATTATGTATATATAGTAGTAGTGTTAAAAGTAGAAAAGACAGACCTTTCAGTTTAGATTTGTTCTAAAACAACCTTCCACATCAATAAATAACTATTTTTTATCTTAATCCACTCTCCACTATCAACACTACATGTTGATAATAAGTAATACTTAACCATACTTGAACAATAGCTCTTAATTATGACTATTGACAGAATAGTAACTTGTAATTGCTTTTAATTGTTTTCTTATTTTCTTTTATTTTATTTTTATTTTATTTTGTTATTTCTTTTGGAGTTACTAATTGATTGAAGATTAAGTGCTGAGTTATTGATGTCAAAGATAGTCTGGTAAAAGATCTCAAAGGAAGGATATAAGAATTATATATTGTTACAGTTGAAACTCATAGTTTTTATTAGTTATCACATATATTAGCCATTGATGTCATATAATTAACCAACCTATTTTTAGATAGTAATCATTGATCTGGTCATTGACCACTTTTTATAGCTATATAAGCAATGAGTCTCTTAGCTATAGAAAAGTATGTTCCCAATAAACAAAGAAATATAATAAAACAACTTTCATTTCAAACATTCTCTTATTGCTAATTTTCCTTTTCCTACCTTCAAATATCTGAACATCTTTTGGATAAAAGATCTCTTGTTGGTGTTTATTTGTCTTTTCCTGAAACAATTAAACAAAGTATTTGAAGATTATTGAATAAAATGTAACTGAAAAGCACATCTGATACTTGATATTGAATTCTAAAAATGCTGACATGAGGCATAGAATTATACCAAGTGTGATCATTTGTTGACAGTATGGACTATCTCTCTACTTTCAAATTCCCCAGTTACCTTTGAAAAGTATAGTAACTGAGATATTTTATGAGACTGATCTCGCATATTGAATCCATACTTATTCAATTTGCTCTTTGAAGTTGAATTCCTTTTTAATTATTTCCATTACCTTACAATCCTGTTCTCCTTTGCTATCCATTAGCTTGTTACTCCAACCTATAACATAAAAGTGGTGCTCCCTGTAAGGTTGTCAAAATTTACTTATTTCCTCATTGTATGGGTGATTATTTATATCTGCCACAGCAATCAGAAAAACACTTTGCAGTACACAACAGAAATGATTTAGACTTTATTGAACTTAATCTCTTGTCCTTTTGCTTGATCTGCTTTTCTCTTGAAAAACAATTTAATAGACAATTCCAAGACTTTTGGAACTGGTTCCTGAACAAACACTCAGCTGAAACCTATATAGCATATACAACTTATTATTTTGACCAAACTTATTTTGAAGACAACTTTGAAGAAAGAAATAATAGCATCAATCAGCTTTTATACTTCACAACTTTCACACAACAGTCTCCTGATTTCGAATATCTGAATTACCAAATACATATTTGGGTTGCTGCTTACCAATCAACTATAACTCCCCTTGAAACAGAAGAAGAAAGTTACCAAACTGCTCTTATTTTTGATCTCTTTTTAAGTGAATCAGAACATTCCACTCAAACAGTAACCCCTGAACCAATGGCCTAAGACTTCATGCAAACAAACATTCTGGCCGCCCTTCAAGGCATACAAACTGCTTTGGGGCAAAAAAACAACACCCCACTACCCCTATTCAAAAGTAATGCCCAAGATCCAATTGAATGGTTGGACGATTTTGAAAGAGCAACCACTGCAAACCAGTATGATGATGAATACAAGTTCCAAATCGTTGGTGGCTACCTCCAAGGCTTCCCTGCTACCTGGTTTTCACAAAAAACCAATGCTGATGCTCAACAAAGAATTGTTAAATAGACCCCAGCAAATATTGAAGAAAACATTACCTCTTTCACTACCTGGTTTGAAAACAAATTCAGAACCCCCATTTTAATATCCAAATGGCATATAGAATTAAAAAAAAGAATCCAAGGTCCTAGTGAAGTTGTGACCAAATATACCAAAGCAATCAGAAAACTCATCAAGCATGTGGACTCTGGTAGAAACTGGACTAAAGAGCAAAAGATTCACTCCTTTACAAAAGGATTGAGAACTGATTTATCGTATGCTTTTTGGCCTCTCTTGGCTTTAAAAGATAATCCCACCATGGATATAGCCATTGAACTTGTCCAAAGAATTGAAGACAATCAAAGAATGCATTTGGGATCCACACTTCCAGTTTTTGCTCCTACTTCTCAAATGGCTGCTACTTCTTTTGCTGCCTAGACACAAGATCCAAATGAACAATTAATAGATAAACTTACAGCAAATCTTGCTCAGCTATTAGAACCATTAGCCCAAGCAGTCAGAGATAACCAGCAACCATAAAGACCCAGATTTGAAAACCGTTTTAATCAGCCCCAGCAACCTCTTTACCAAAGACAGCAAAATCATGGCCCTTCTGTGTGTTATAAATGTGGATTAACTGGACATTTCTCCAGAGATTGCAACAATTCTCTTTTGTCTACTCCAGTTCCTAGAAACAATGACAACCAGAACAACAGAATCAATAACAACAATGCCTCTAATCAAAGACCCAATCATGCCAATATCAATTTCTTTGAAGAGAATCCCTTAGTTAAAGCCACAGTTTACCAGCCTTTAAACTGGTAGGTGCACTTCCAAAGAGTGAGAGTGCAAGCCAACCAGAAGAAAACTTCTTTTATGCTTTTAACTTAACTGATAATAATCATTACATAGATGAACTAGCAATCAACATCTCAGAATCAACAAGAAAGAAGAAAAAAGCCAAGATTGATTTCGTTTTAGATCCAAATAAACCATCCACATTAACTGCTAATAATAATGAGCCACCAAAGGCTAAAGTCTTTAAGAATCCTCCAAAGTTAGAACCCCCAAAAATAGTACAAAAATCTGGTTCTGTTGTTAAAGATCTCATGGAAACTCCTGCACACATTATCTTTGGCCAACTAATGACCCACTCACAATTCAGGAAAGATTTCTGCAAAACTCTAATTCCCAAGAAGAAAACACCAAAAACCAATAAATGCCCTCGCCAAGCTGGACTTGCTAACAACAGCAATGTCACCCCATTAATTTGCAAAGCCTAAGTGGCTGGCTATTTTATTAACTTGATCCTGAACAGTGGATCATCTGTTAGTGTCATTGCCAAACACTTTTTGGAAGCAATTGGGAGAAAGATTGATAAACCTTCCTCTTGACCAATGACCAATGTATATGGTGACAAGAAGAAAGGTCTGGGCATAACCAAAGCTGTTCTTGTTTATATCAATGGCATCAGCATTGAAACTAACATAGAAGTTTCTAAAGCCAAGGAATACACTATTATTGTTGAAAATAAATGATTCAAAAAAGCCAAAGCATTACTTAACTATGAACTTTGTAAGCTAACCATCAGATGTAGTGAAAAGCCCATTGTGGTTAAGTGTTACCACTGGACAACCCCTTCAATACCAAAACAGAATCAGGAAGAAGAACAATCAGAGGAATCAGATGATAAAGAAAGTAATAATAAAGAAGAACAAGAAGAACAAGAAAAAACTGCTGAACTTGCCTATATCACCTTCACCAGCAATGGCAAGCCACTGGATAATGTCAAAGCTGACAGAAAAAAAATTATTGTAAATGGCAAGCTGATTTGCTGGCCCTACTATGATATCCTAAGAAGAACTTTTGACCAGAAGCCTAGCAAAAAAGCCAAGTACCATTATTGGTGGCATGGTTCTTGTGCCTGGTGTTGGTGCAATCAACCCTTGTATTCTCCAAGTAATGAATGCAAATCTATTACAAAGATTGGGAACCAATTAGTTTAATACCAAGAGAAGAATTAAAAGAAGTACAAAAGTTTTTTGAGAATGAACCACTTGAAATTCAATCACTAGTTGTAGAACAAAGAAAACTCTCCCCAGAAGAAAAAAAGATGGACATTAAAAATCTGTTGGCTAGAAATAGCCCAGTTATCTTAAAAGAAGATGATACCCCTGGACAAACC
Organism: Geosiphon pyriformis; assembly: GCA_016748015.1. NCBI lineage: Eukaryota > Fungi > Glomeromycota > Glomeromycetes > Archaeosporales > Geosiphonaceae > Geosiphon > Geosiphon pyriformis. The sequence goes on along the minus strand of JAAOMT010000514.1, from coordinate 436,279 downwards.
CATGTGATACAACACACTATCACCACCAGAAAAACTTGCCTCATCTATTTGAAGCCATATCAATCTAATCAGTGCAATGATGAGTTCATCAAGAAAGAGATAAACTGGATGAAAGAACTTGGATTCATACAAGAAACCAAGAGTGAATGGGCTTTTCCAGTTGTAATGGTATCCAAGAAAGGTGGAACCCTATGCTTCTGTGTTAACTACTGCCAATTAAATGCCATCACTAAAAGAGACATGTACCCACTTTTCAAGATTGATGCAATGCTAGACCAATTCAAAGATGCTGCTTTCTTTTCAACCATTGATCTAACTGCTGGATTTTGGCAAGTAGAGATGGATCCAGAAAGCCAGAAGAAAACCGCTTTTATCACCAAGTATGGCATCTATGAATTCACAGTCATGCCTTTTGGTCTTACCAATGCTCCTCTCATCTTTCAATGCTTAATGGATAAAGTATTTGAATCAGTGAAAGAAAACTTTGTTTTGGTCTATTTGGACAATATAATGGTATACTCAAAAATCTGGGATAAACACCTTATACATTTGCAAAAGGTTTTTGATCTTCTCAGAAATGCAGATCTCAAGATCAACTCAATTAAATCTTTCTTTAGAAGACAATCTACCCAATTCCTTGGTCATCTTATCACAAAAAATGGAATCTTTCCTGATCCATCTAAGGTTGAAAAAGTCCAGAACATTAGACAACCAATGAATGTTTATGAACTATGCTGTTACAGGTGATTATTTGGGGTGTTGATAAAATAACAAACCTGTAACTTGGTGCTTAAGGTAATTGGTGATGATGATAATCTGAAGGTATTTTATCTGAAGGTTTTCCAATTGAGTTCTTTGTATAATGGACAGAGATTCAATAGTAACAGTTTATCAGTAGTTTCCTAAAACCATAGTTTTGTCAATGGCTTGCTTAGCTTAATGGTTGATAATTCTCTTGGTATAATATTTTCCATAAGTGTATACCAGTGCTGTTTCCTGACATCAGTTCTTTTGTAAGTCCTCCAAGAGTAAGTATTGTTTAAGCAAGTTTATTCCTCCATAAGTTCTTCAAGAGTAAGTATTGTTTAAGCAAGTTTATTCCTTCATAAGTCCTCTAAGAGTAAGTATTGGTTAAGTAAGTTTTATTCCTCCATAAGTCCTCCAAAAGTAAGTATTGTTTTAGTAAGTTTTATTTCTCCGTAAGTTCTCCAAGAGTAAATCCTTTAATCAAGTTAGTAGACAATAAAAAAAATAAAGAAAAGATAAAAAGAAAATAAGAAATAAGCCAAGGCAATTTGCAAGTTAGTATCCTGTCAATAGCCATGATCAAGAGCTATTGTTCCAGTATGGTTAAGTATCAGTTACCATCAACATGAAGTGTTTGATAGTGGAGAATGAATTTGATATAGTGAATAATTATTTATTTGAAGATTGTGGTAACTAAGCTAAAAATTTTTGGTGTTGATTCTCTTTTTTTTTTAATTTTAATAATTATGATTTTGCAAGTCTAATTGATTCTATGAGTCTAATTGATTCTAAGTCCCCTTTACTAATTTTCTAACTTCTGATATTACTGCTATATATACATATTTAAGATTCTTCAATTCCTCAATTCTTCATGTCAGAAATCCTGAAATTTCTGGAATTCTGCAATTCCTTTGAGAGAAATCCTGGAATTCTGGAATTTTGCAATTCCTTGTATGAGAATCCTGCAATTTCTGGAATCCTGCAATTTCTCTAAGAGGAATTCTGGAATTCCACATTTACTATGTCTACCTATGATTGGCTAATTTATATGCTAATATACTTCTTATATTTTATGAGTAACAACACTCTTTCCTTGGTTTGGCTTTCTATTATCGCAAATTTGTCAAGGATTTCTCCAAAATAGCTGCTTCACTTAATCAGCTACTCAAAAAAAACATCAACTACTATTGGGGCACACACCAACAAAAAGCTTTTGAAACTGTAAAAGAAAAACTAGTTATTGAACCAATTCTAAAGCAACCTAATCTAGATCAACTTTTTATCCTCCATACTGATGCATTTGGCTATGGACTTGGAGCTGTTCTATCCCAGAAAGATGAAGATGGCAAAGAACATGCCATAGCATATGCCAGTAGAACTCTCTCATTAGCAGAGCAAAACTACTTGGTGACTAAACAAGAATGCCTGGCAGTAGTATGGGCTACTAGTTATTAGAACAAATATTTTCTTGGTGCCAAATTCCTAGTAGTAACAGATTACTAAGCTTTGGTTTGGTTATGCAACAAAAAGAAGCTGGAACATAAAAGAATAACTTACTGAATACTCTACTTAGATGAATTCGACTATGATATTCAACATCGCAAAGAAGCACATCATTAAAATGCTAACGCTCTCTCTAGACTTACCATCTAGTGACAGTACAACTACCTCAAACCAAACCAACTTAATTATTAGTAATTCTCTCACAACCAAACATGATAATAAAATTGGACAACTACTCTGTCTTAATGGAATTTTTGGGTAAAGGACAATACCCACTGGAATACAATTGACAGCAAAGAAAACATTTGCGCAAACAATCAAATTTCTATTTGATCTGCCAGAACCAACTATACAAAAGAAACAAAAAAGATCTTGACCACCCCCAGAGAGTTATAAAATTTGAAGAAAGAGAAATTGTGATCTACAATATGCACACTGATCCATTAGCTAAACACTTTGGAAAAACAAAAACAATTCAGAAAACTTTAGCTCGCTATTATTGGCCTACTTTGGGAAAAAACATTGCTGAGTACATTAAAACCTGTAATACCTGTCAAAAAAGAGGGAAACCCAATCGCAAAGAAGACATCCATCCAATTTCTGTTGGCCAACCCTTTGACAGAATTGGTATAGATGTTGTTGGACCATTAACAGTAACTTCTGATAGCAACAGATACATTATCACAGTTATTGACTATCTTACAAAGTGGGTAGAAGCAAGAACCACCCCAGATTAAACAGCAGTTTCCATTACTAATTTTATTTATGAAAATATCATTTGTCACCATGGCTGTTTCAAAGAACTTTTATCTGATAGAGGAAGAGCTTTTCTCAGTACACTGGTTAAAAAACTTTGTAGAAAAATGAGAATATGTCACAAACTTTCCTCCTCTTATTATCCTCAAACAAATGGCCTAGTAGAATGTTTTAATAGAACACTGTAAAATCTTAGCCAAAACAAGTGAAGAAACAAACTTATAAGACAAAGTACTGCCTTCAGCTTTGTTTGCTTATAGAACTGTAAATCATAACATAACAAGTTATGAATCTTTTTATCTGCTCTATAGATGAATAGCAACACTACCAATAGAAACTGATATTAAGACAATACCCTTTGAAGAGATCACAATAAGAAATTACAAAGACATTTTGCAAAAGAGACTTGGTACCATTCTTGACTCACTTGTAGAAGCACAAATAATTGCCTTTGAAAAGATAAAACAGTTCTAAGAAAAGCTTAAAAAGAAGAAAACTTATAAAACACTTTCTTTAAGTGTTGGTGACTTAGTTTTAGAATACCACTCAGACAAAGACAATGTCTATGGTGATAAATTCTCTAGCCAGTAAAAAGGTCCCTTTATAGTCAACAAAGTTTTGAACAATGGTTTTTATATTCTTCAAGATCAATCCGAAACAATCTTTAATAATCATCCTGTTCATGGCACGTGACTCAAAAAATATCACAAACGACCTAATTGGTTACCAGTTGTGGTAATACTGACCCAAATAATTAGCAAAAATCAAATATAAATAAATACACCACTCCCAAAACAGAGGTATCTTCAATTAACATGAACAATTATTTTCTGGATCAAAACATTCAAAATGTTTTTTATACTCTTCATGAATATTGGATTAAAACTATCCAAATGCTACTCTGACCATTGAAAAACAAACTACAATAACTGACAACAGTAGAACACATACTGTTATCAGACCAAAAAAAACAACTACCAGAAGAGAAAAAATTGGTAGCAAAATAGGAAAATATAATAGCAACAATACTTGTACCTTCCATCACAATTAGAAAAACAATTAAAGAAATCTTGCCCATAGACAAAAACTTGTCATATGGAAGACAACTAGAGCTCTATGGTTACCTTGGTGAAATCATAGAAGACATAAAGCTCATAAAGAAAACAACTTCTGAGATACAAGTGGAAATTTTGGGCATTATACAGTTAGATGTCCCAAGAGTTTTGACTATTGCCAGAAGAGCCAAAACTCTTATACAAAGGTTTGGTCTCTTGGATACAAAGCTTATTTTGCCTCAAGTACTATACACTTTATCCACAAAAGACTTTAACAAACTAGTTAGTTTTGAGTTAAATAAAACCCTTCAATTAGAATATCCCATAAATAGTTTGATTTTGCCGGAGTTCAATCTCTTTGGAGAGGATAATGTTATGGTTAAAACTCATAGTTTTTATTAGTTATCACATGTATTAGCCACTGATGTTATATAATTAGCCAACCTATTTTTAGATAGTAATCATTGACTTGATCAATGACCTAACCATTGACCTAATCATTGACCTAATCATTGATCTGGTCATTGACCACTTTTCATAGTTATATAAGCAATGAGTCTCTTAGCTATAGAAAAGTATGTTCCCAACAATCAAAGAAATATAATAAAACAACTTTCATCTCAAACATTCTCTTATCGCTAATTTCCTTTTCCCTACCTTCAAGTATCTAAACATCTTTTGGATAAAAGATTTCTTGTTGGTGTTTATCTGCTTTTTTCTGAAACAATTAAACAAAGTATTTGAAGATTATTGAATAAAACGTGACTGAAGAGCATATCTGATACTTGATATTGAATTCTAAAAGTGCCAACATGAGGCATAGAATTATATCAAGTGTGATCATTTGTTGACAATATAGACTATCCCTCTACTTTCAGATTTCCCAGTTACCTTTAAAAAGTATAGTAACTGAGATATTTTATGAGACTGATCTCGCACATTAAATCCATACTTATTCAATTCACTCTTTGAAGTTGAATTTCCTTTTGATTATTTCCATCACCCTACAATTCTGTTCTTCTTTGCTATCTATTAGCTTGTTACTCCAACCCGTAACAATATATTAACAGCTAGCTTACCAGAAGGACATCACTGCCAGATTACCAGCCACCATGCTAAAAAAGAAATTTGATGGAATTGCAATTCTGAAAAGCTACTGGAAAGACAATATTGAATCTCTGTCCATTATACAAAGGACTTAATCAAAACCTTCAGATAAAGACAATGTACTAATATTACCACTATTATCCATTAGATTAGTTACTGAGCACCAAGTTATGGGTTTGTTATTTGAATTAAGACCCCAAATAATCATCTGTAACATTTGGTGCTTCATGTGAGATATAATCCTACAGAGAACAACACCAACACCAATCATCCAAAAGTGGCAGAATCAGAAATCATAGAAGCAAACTACTTAGGATTCACCAAATTTTTGTTTCAACAGTACAGTCAACAACTAAGATTAAATAATAACCACTTCCCAGCAGAATCAGTCTTTAACTTCTACATCAACAATAAAATTACAGACTGCTTAGGAAGAACCATTAACATTGAATCCACAAGAGAAAATTTTTATACAGAATTATTTCAACATACCAGCTTACCAAGGAACTACAGTTTCGCACCAATTATCAGGAAAATCAATCAAACCATTGAAAGATACACACAACAATTCTCCATTACCTACACAGACAAAGGCAAAGGAAAATTGCAAACACCAGCAGTAACACCAAAACAAATACAATCACTCACTTGGAAAAAAACCAGAGTTGAATCACCAACCAATCCATCATATTATTATACATTAGGAAGTGCTATCAATATCTCATCAGTAGATGCGTCAACATTACATGCAACATCCACATTTAGATGACTTCCATTTCAAAGTAAACAAAAGAAAGCAGAATTACTAGAAACTTATGGTAATTATCTTGAAGGATTTAAATTGTGATTGCCAATGCCATCAAAATTCTAATTACTGTCACCTCAACCAGATTTTGGAAACACAAGTCTCTGGGAAATAATGGAATCAGAGAAAGAAGAAAAAGAAGAAGCCGAAGATCAAAAATTTACTTACCAGAACCCAATCTTAGAAAATCTGGAAGTTGAAACTCTGAACATTTGAACCCAGCAAACTCAAAACAATCCGAACCCCAAAACAATTAATCAGCAAAACTTACCTCCAGTAATCATCATCGATCAATCACCAATTGAACCAATTATTGAACCAATTCAACAGCAGCCACTTCAACCACCCCAACAACCACAACAGCCATTTTAACAGCTGCAACAATAATTACAACCACCACCACAACAACAACAACAACTGAACTTAGACCCAATGGCCTACACTCCAATAGCAAAACTGGAGAAGTTTACCAGTGAAGAAAACGATACCCAAATATGGCTCAATGATGTTGAAAAAGCCATCATGGCCAATCAATAGAATGATACAAGAGCCCTCCAAGCCATCCCTTATTTTTTCCAAGATACTGCCGACTTATAATATTAAAGCTTAGCCAACAAACTCCAGGATTTCAATGCATTCAAGCTTGCATTCCTACAATATTTCAGTAATAATAATAACATCAACCAATTGGCAAACACTTTTACCACTATCAAGCAAGGAGAAAATGAAACAGTCACTACTTACTTAGGACACTTTTACAGAAATTTATGCCAAATTCAAGCCATACAGGCTGATTATTTCATAGCACCACAAATTTTAAATCAATTCATCAGAGAACTGCACAGTAGCATTCTCCAATACATGTACTCAATGCATCCAGCAGACTTTTAAGCTACAGTTATAAACACCAGAGATTTTGAAGCCACTAAACTTGAAGCTAACCATGTTCAAGCCATTAATCTAGTAATAAATGGATCATCTGAATTGGATTCCAAATTGAAACAATTTAGTGATTCTATCAATCAGAAATTAGAGAGATACTTAGCTAACAGTTGTGCAATTTATCAACCACCACAATGATGCAATAATTCTGGAAACATGAATCAGTTCCAGGATCAGTCGCGTTTAACATTCTTGACCAATCAACAGTGACAGCAGAAGATGCATGCTTGCCACTATTGTGGTAAACAAGAACATTTACAGTTTGAATGCTGTAAATGGCTAAATGAACAAAGATCAGGCCATCAGTATTAAAACTTCAATTGCTGACTACAAACTTACAAATACATCAGTAATCAATCACCAGAACTGTATTAACCAAATTACTTACCTATAATACAACAGTCAATCTATCAACCACCAATTTATTAGCCAACAACACCCATTATTTATCAACCACAGTCCCAACCCATTTATCAGCCGCAGCCTTAGGTAATTTATCAGCCCCAACAAATTCAAGCACTGCTGCAAAACTTACTTCAAAACGAAACCCAGAGACCAAGACTGACACAACAAAGCTGAAGATTGTTAATAGTAATCCATCAACTAATCCCCAGTTCCTCAAGCCAGCCATTAGGATCTTGACAATAGAATTTGGGCACTGAGAACTCCCAAAACCTGAATTCCCAACACTATTTAAGTCTCCTGGTCTTTCCAGAAGACACCCAATCCAATAACCTGGAAACCAACCAACAACCAACACTTACCAGCAATATTCTGCCAGCTACCATTACCAAGAATGAATTACTGGATGCCATCTTCTTGTTTGAACTCGAAAAACCATTGATCACATCATTATTTAGTAGAGCTGCTCTGGAAGAAAAACTTATTACTGCCATATACACAGATGTTAAAGTTGATAGCCACTTCATCAAATTGATCCTAAACAGTAGATCAACTGGCAGCATCATTATAAGACAACTCATAGACCAATTAGGTTGCCGAGTTGATCATGCTGCCAGCGCCAAGATTATAATCATTGATGGAACAACCAAAACTCTCATTGATGAGATTGACAACTTTTCTATCAAAGTCAATAGTATTATTGTCTCAATCAAAGTACTGGTCATAGAAGCCATTCAATACTAAGCACTCATTGGTAATGACTGGCTATCCAAAACCAATGCATTGCTTGATTGAAATATGCAAGAGCTTCAAATTAGCCAAAATGGCTAACACACATATGTACCAGCCATGTGTGGCTATTTGAAGACCACCAACTCGACAACACTACTCATTGAGTTTGAGGAAGAAAAAAAGAAACCTATCTGGAAAGCTTATCAAATATCATAAGCTGAAAAAGACTACAATGAATTACCACCAATACTCTCCTGAGATGATAACAGAAAAGAGAAAAAAAAGGAAAAACTTACCTGAAACACTGACCAAGACTGAAAAACTAACAATGATTCAAATGAACTACCAATCTGGAAATAAGAAAAAACCAACAAAAGAAAAAGAAAAAGGAAAGAAGAAGATCTAATCAAAAAAACCACTGCCACAGAAGAAATAACTAGTGGCTGGGAAAGAGAATACTCATGGGAACCAATAAAAGAGCCACAATATATACCTCTCAAATACAAAGACTGTGAGAAGAAACTTTCTTTCATGAGAGCTTGGGTGGTGTCAGATGAAGACTACTGAACACACACACATTATTACTGTAAGCCATGTCATAGAGAATAATACAGATATCCAAAATGTCAAGGAAAGTGGGACAATGAACCATGTCTCACTTGCAGTGAACAGTTGCTCGATAAAGAAATGTGAAATGACATTCCCAGACGAGAAAGAATGTGCAATGCTTCATGCCAATACATGATCCTTATCAGCAACTGGGTAAGTCGTGGAATGCCTATTACTCCAGCCTGGCACTGAGCAATCAATCACTTGGATGGATATCCACATGACAAGGACAAGATCTGATGTATGGCCAATGCCAAAACAAAGGAGCCATGTCCAGCAAAATTTTAGAGATCAAGAACTATCCACCAGAGCCAGTTGACATTGTTCTCATTCCAAACCCAGATGCTTTTCTTGACATAGAAACAGGCTCAGAGGAGTTTCATAAGCACTACCAGAATTTGGCACTCACCTGAGAAGAGCAAGAACAATGCTTGGAAGAAATAAACACCTGATTATGTAACCACTGTTTGATCCCATGTGATTTTCAGTATTATAATGAGTGTGACCTCATCTACAATCCACCACCATGCATAATCTACACAATTTCAGAGGAAGACAAACCAATTAGCCACTGTGCATCAAAATCGGGATCAACTTTCAATCCCAATTCAAACTCTGACAATGATAACGATGAAAACAATGGTTCCAGCTCTGCTCAATATGGCAACAAAAATAACAACAATTCGGACTCTGATTTAAACCCTGAAACATATATTACACTCCTTGACCTTATCAAGAAGCAGAAACTGAAATAGTTCAGCAATAATAATGAAGGTATCAGGCCTGAATGTGCACATAATACTAATACAGAGTTTGATCTGAGATATTTGGGGAAAGATCCCATCAAATTGAAACCACATTTATGCACTTGCATTGATCTAAAAATAACACTGGAAATTTCAGCAACAACAATGATTCAACTAGTATTTAGGAGTAGTTTAGTGAAAAAGGAGATTACCATTAGAGGAGAAATAATTGATGCAGAATATATAAGAAATATTATTGCTATGCTACAAAATAACCCAGAAAAAACATATATCATAGATCCAAATGAAAAAATAGCACAGACAATATTTCTGCCTCTGGTTAAAATAGCTCAATTAGTATTAGTGGAAAACAGGGAAGAATTAGGGATCACAGCTAGAGAGATACAGGAATTTAGATCAACAAGTAAAATAGATGTATCAGTTAATATGGCAAAAGAAGAAGTTATTGACAAAGGAGAAATTATCTCAACCTGTCAATCAATTTCCATTCCACCATATGACCAGTATATGTTAATCATAAAAAGAAAAGTAAAGAATCAAGCTCAATTGTTTGAAGCAGAAGCCACTATTTGTGAATCAGGAGAAATTGGACTCATTAATCTCTACATATCAGCCAAAAGCCCTAAAAACATCAAAATTCCCATCCACAACACAACATGAAGTGTTATTGAAATACCAAAGGAAACTATCATTGGATATTTAACCATTGAAGTGGAAGATCAACCACCAAACCACATTCCAGATTTTTCACAGCTTTGCAGATATGTGGACATTACATCACAAACTATCTATGGATGAAGTGAATGTTATCTGCTCCAACCAAAACAATTGAAACAGATAAACATGAGAAATCTAGATCCACTCCAACAAATGCAAATAAAAATGTTACTTAGCAATTTCAATGACATCTTTGTTAGTGAAAATGAATTTGGCTGCACTAACATTATCCAGCATTAGATCAAGACTGGAGATACAATGCCAATTAAACAAAAAGCATACAGAGTACCACCAGCTAGCCATAAGATCATTTGCCAAGAAATCAATTAAATGCTTGACAATGGGCTAATTCAGCCATTAATGAGTTCATGATTATCACCAGTAGTACTAGTCCAGAAGAAAAATGGGAAAATTCACTTTTGTGTGGGTTATTGAAAACTTAATAGTATTACTCATAGAGACAGTTATCTAACTCCACAGATTCAGAAGTTATTCAATGCTTTTAGTGGAAATAAATGGTTCTTAACATTAGATCTAAATAGTGGTTACTGGCAAGTAGCCATAAATCCAGCTGACAAAGAAAAGACTGCATTCACAATAAGAAAAAAGAATTTTGAATTTAAAGTCATGCTATTTGGCTTAATGAATGCTCCAACAACATTCCAATGGCTTATAGAAATTGTCTATACTGGATTACTATGGAAATTAGTAGTTATATACTTGGATAACACCAATGTGTTCTCAAAAACATTTGATGATTATCTGCATCATCTCTAACAAGTGTTTAAAAGACTAAGAAGAGCCAGATTAAAACTAAATACAACCAAATGTTTCTTTGGAAAAACTGAACTTAGGTTTTTGGGACATGTGATAAGCAAAAATGGAATTAAAACAGATTCAGACAAAATTAAAATAGTTAAGAACTTTCCGGTACTAACCAACTTGACAGAACTAAGAGCATTTTTGGAGTTTGCAGACTATTATTGCCATTTTATCAAAGACTTTTTGAAACTGGCTCAGCCACTTTACCATCTACAAACCAAGAATGTGAAGTATAAATGGATTAAAGCTCAACAAGTAGTGTTTGACACATTAAGAAGAAAGCTTATCCAAGCTCCAGTATTAATGTATCCAGATCACAGCAAACTATTCATAATTATCACTGATGTATTAGGCCAAGCATTGGGAGCAGTACTATCACAGAAAAGACCAGATGGAAAAAAACATCCAATAGCTTATACCAGTAGAAGCTTAAATCCAGCTGAAAAGAATTATAGAACTTCAGCATTAGAGCACTTAGCTATTTATTGGGCTGTCACCAAATGGAAAAAATACTTGAGCCAAAAATTTGATGTTTATACTGATTACAAAGGATTAACTTCAATCCAGAAACAAAAATTGGAGAACAATCGTCATGCAAAATAGAAAATAGCATTATCACTATACAAATTTACAGTACATTATAAAAAGGGAAAAGACAATGGAAATGCTGACAGTTTGTCGTAAATAAAACAAATCTAGAACATTTCAATTCAAAAATATAACAAAAGATGAATACACAAAAATACCAACAACTTCAATATTATATAAATACCCAATTGTTCAAAGAGAAATTATCTCAAAAAGAACAAAACAATATAAAACAACAATCAAAATATTTTATCAATCATCAAAATATACTTTACCAGAAAAACAGAAAAAATTCAGATCAACCAACCAAAATAATTACAGAATCAGAGAAAGAGACAATATTGTTCAACATGCACTCAAATCCAACAGCAAAACATTTTCATAAAGAAGCAACAATAGAAAGAGCCAGAAAAAGGTATTATTGGCCATTTATGTATTCAGACATCATCTAATATGTTCAAAATTGTAATGCTTGTCAGAAAAAAAGTGAAACACAACTCAGTAAACCATTAAGACTAATCAAAGTAGGACAATTATTCAACTGCATTGGAATTGATCTAATTGGACCATTAATAATCACTAGCAGAGGCAACAGATATATTGCAGTAGCCATAGATTATCTCACAAAATGGCCAGAAGCAAAAGCCATTCAAAGAGCAGATGCAAAATCTGTTGCCAAATTCATCCACTAAAATTTAATCTGTCAATACAGATGTCCAAAAGAATTACTATCTGATCAAGGAACTCACTTTGTAAATAGAACATTAGCAGAATTAAGTCAAAGATTTGGAATCAAAAGACCATTATCATTGCCATACCATCTATAAACAAATAGGTTAGTTAAAAGGTTTAACAGAACATTGTGTAAAGCAATCGCCAAGATCAGTTAAGAAAACCAGAATGAATAGGATTTGTTTATACCATTAATACTATTTGCTTATTGGACAATAAAGCAAGATACCACACAAGCAACACCATTTGAATTGGTATATGATAGAACAGCAACATTACCAGTTGAGATAAAAGTCAACACTTATCCAACAGAACCAATAACTGAAGACAATTTTCAGAAAACATTGTTGAAAAGAACATATGACTTAATGGAAACACTAGAAAACAAATGACAAAAAGCAGTTGATAATATCCAAAAGTTACAGGAAAAACAAAAAGAAAGACATAATAACTAACTACCAGATAAACCAGTTGAATTCAAGATTGGAGACAAAGTACTTCTACATTATACCAAAACAGAAAAACAATGGAGTGGAAAATTTGACTCCAAATGGGACAAACCATTTTACATAAAAAAAATTCTTGAAAATAGAGCTTATAAATTAAGATAGAACAACAAAATCTTAGTCAAAGCAGCACATGGTGATTGACTGAAACCATATCACCATATAGTGTTATTATTTACCAGTAATATTTCACAATTAGGAGTACAGAAAATACTAGTCCAACCAGATGAGATTCCATGAAATCTGGAACCAATCATAATTATTGGACCAAACACGTATAATTAAACAATGGAAAGAGTATATAAAAATATGATAGACATGACAAAAAACATCAGAAAAATGGAAATTACTGACAACATTTACTCACTAGCACAACAACTCTTTCAATTAATTTAATAACAAAAAATGAAAATCACAATTAATCAACAAACCATCAGATACACAAACACCAAAAAAAACCATAAGATAAAATATGAAAAAAAACAGAAAACACTGTTGACAAAATAATGACAAAAGTAAAATTGGCGATAGAAACACAACTCAAAATTACCCAATATTAAGAGTTGACTATGGAAACCTGGGACTAGTGAATACAACAATTTCCAAGAAACTTTTGTTACTTTTACTTGCAACAACACGTGAACATTCAGAATCTATACATGGATAAAACAAAACAATTATTCAATACAACAATATTACAACAACTAAAACAATTTGTGGGAAAAAACAATTTAACCACACAAGCAAAAGCCATTTATTGGCTACATACTGGATTTCAAGATCAACCAGAAATTTTGCTTAATACTGAAATGGACACTGTTATTGTTAACCAAATAGGAAAAATAACCAATGTCCAATTTGAAGAATTACAAAACAAGATAACACAAATAATTCTTAGAAAAAAAGTCTAAAAAATACTCAATAATAGAGAATTAGAGCTAGGAGATTTGGGAGATCTTAACAGAGCTCAATATTAAAAAGAAGAGAATAATGTTACTTATAGAATATAAAAAATATATTAGAATATAAATTAGCCAATCAGAAATAGCCGTAATAAATGTGGAATTCTAGAATTCTTTTCAAGAAAAATTGCAGGATTCCAGGAATTTCAGAATTCTTGTACAAGGAATCACAGGATTCCAGAATTCCAGGATTCCTCTCAAAAAGAATTGCAGGATTCCAGGAATTCCAGGATTCCTGGTGTGAAGAATTGAAGAATTGAGGAATCTCAATTATGTATATATAGTGGTAGAATTAGAAGTAGAAAAGACAGACCTCCCAGTTTAAATTTGTTCTAAAACAACCTTCCATATTAATAAATAACTATTTGTTATCTTAATTCACTTTCCACTATCAATACTACATGTTGATAGCAAGTAATACTTAACTACATTGGAACAATAGCTCTTGATCATGGCTATTGACAGGATACTAACTTGCAATAGCTTTTAATTGTTTTCTTATTTTCTTTTATTTTCTTTTTATTTTATTTTGTTATTTCTTTTGGAGTTACTAATTGATTAAAGATTAAGTGTTGAGTTATTGATGTCAAAGATAATCTGGTAAAAGACCCCAAAGGAAGAGTATAAGAATTATATATATTAATGGCTAGCTTACCAGAAGGGCATCACTATCAGATTATTGGCCACCACACTAAGAAAAAAATTTGACAGAATTGCAATTCTGGGAAGCTACTGAAAAGACAACATTGAATCTCTGTCCATTATACAAAGGACTCAATCAAAACCTTCAGATAAAGACAATGTACCAATATTACCACCATCATCCATTAGATTAGTTATTGAGCACCAAGTTACATATTTGTTATTTGAATTGAGACCCTAAATAATCATCTGTAACAGCATCTATAAAGCAAATAAAAAGATTCATAACTTGTTATGTCATGATTCACAGTTTTATAAGCAAACAAAGCTAAAGGCAGTACTTTGTCCTATAAGTTTGTTTCTTTACTGGTTTTGGCTAAAGTTTCACATAATGTTCTATTGAAACATTTCACTAGGCCATTTGTTTGGAGGTAATAGAAGGAGAAAAGTTTGTGATGTATTCTCATTTTTCTGCAAAGTTCTTCACTAATGTACTGAGAAAAGCTCTTTTTCTATCAAATAAAAGTTTTTTGGAGCAGCCATAATAGCAAATAATATCTTTATAAATGAAATTGGCTATTGAGACTGCTGTTTGGTCTGAAGTAGTTCTTGCTTCTACCCATTTTGTAAGATAGTTGGTAGCTATGATAACATATCTGTTGCCATTAGGAGTTATTGTTAAAAGTTTAACAACATCTATACCAATTCTGTCAAATGATTGACCAACAAAAATTAGATGGATATTTTTTTTGTGATTGGGTTTGTCTCTTTTTTGGCAAATATTACAGGTTTTGATGTATTTAGCAATGGTTTTTCCTAAAGTAGGCTAATAATAACGAATTAAAGTTTTCTGAATTGTTTTTGTTTTTCCAAAGTGTTTAGCTAATAGGTTAGTATGCATGTTATAAATTACAATTTTTTTTTCTTCAAACCTTGATAACTCTCTAAAAGCAGTTAAAATCTTTTCTGTTTCTTTTATATAATTGGTTCTGATAAATCAAATAAAAATTTGATTGTTTACACAAATGTTTTCTTTGCTATTAAGGGCATTCTGATGGATATTGTTTTTTACTTAAAAATTCTATTAAGACTGAGTAATTGTCCAAGTCCATTATTGTGTTTGTTAAAAGAGGAGTTACTAATAATTAAGTTGGTTTGGTTTAAAAAGCTTGTACTATCACTGAATGGTAAATCTAGAAAGAGCATCAGTGTTTTGATAATTTGCTTCTTTGTGGTGTTAAATATTATAGTCGAATTTGTCCAAGTAGAGTATTCAATGAGTTATTCATTTGTGTTCCAGCTTTTTTTAATTGCACAGCCAAACCAAAGCTTGATAATCTATTACCACTAAGAATTTTATACCAAGAAGATATTGATTCCAGTAACTAGTAGCCCAAACTACTGCTAAGTATTCTTGTTCAGTTACTGAATAGTTCTTTTTTGCTGGTGTAAGAGATCTATTGGCATATATTATAGCATATTTTCTGCTGTCTTCATTTTTTTGTAAGAGGACAATACCAAGTTCATAGCTAGATGTATCAGTGTAGAGAATAAAAGATTGGTCCAGATTAGATTGCTTGAAAATTGGTTTAATAACAAGTTTTTTCTTCAGAATTTCAAAAGCTTTTTGTTGATGAGTGTTCCAGTGATAATTAACATTTTTCCTAAGTAGCTAATTGAAAGAAAAGACAATTTTGAAGAAATCCTTAATAAATTTGTGATAATAAGAAGCCAAACCAAGGAAAGAGTGTAGTTCAGAAATGTTCATTAGTTGTCTAATGTTTTGAACTTTTTTAACTTTAACTGAATCAGAGAAGATTCTATCTTTTGTAATAAAATGACCAAGGAACTGGGTGGATTGGTGTTTAAAGAAAGATTTAATTGGGTTGATCTTAAGGCCAGCATTTCTGAGCAAATCAAAAACTTTCTACAAATGTTCAAGATATTTATCCCAGGTTTTTGAGTAGATCATTATGTTATCTAAGTAAACCAGAACAAAGTTTTCTTTTACTGATTCAAATACTTTGTCTATTAGGCATTGAAAAGTGGGAGGGATATTGGTGAGACCAAAAGACATAACTGTGAATTTATAGATGCCATACTTGGTAATGAAAACAGTTTTTTTTTTGTTTTTTGGATCCATCTCTACTTGCCAGAATTCAGCAGTTAAGTCAATAGTTGAGAAAAAAGCAGCACCATTGAATTTATCTAGTATTGCATCAATTTTGGGGAATAAGTACATGTCTCTTATAGTAATAGCATTTAATTACCTGTAGTCAACATAGAAGCATAGGGTTCCATCTTTTTTGGATACTATTACAACTGAAAAGTTCATTTATTCTTGGTTTTTTGTATAAATTCAAGATCTTTCATCTAGTTTATTTTTTTCTTGATAAACTTATTATTGTGTCAATTTAATTAATAAGACTTCAAATGAATAAGACAAGTTTTTTAGTGATAATAGTATGTTGTATTATATGAGTTTGTCTAAGGGTATCATTTTTTTTGAGATAACTGAGTTATTTTTAGCCAACAGATTTTCAATGTCTATTTTTCTTTCTTTAGAAAAAGGTTTTTTTTGTTCTATAACTAGTGATTGATTTCAGGTGGTTTATTTTCAAAAAACTTTTGTACTTTTTTTAGTTTTTTTCTGAGTATTAAACTAATTGGCTCCCAATCTTTGTAATAGATCAGACAGGACTTGCATTTATCACTAAGAGAATACAAAAGTTTATTGCACCAGCATCTGGCACAAGGACTATCCTACCAATAGCTGTATTTAGCTTTTTTGCCAGGCTTTTTATCAAAGATTCTTCTGAAAATATCATAGTAGGGCCAGCAGATTAGCTTTTTATTTACCATGATTCCTTCTTTGTCAGCTTTAACATTGTTTAGTGGCTTGTTATTGCTGATAAAGATGGTATAAGTGAGTTTAACAGTTTTTTTTTGTTCTTTTTCTTTATTATTGCTCTTATCATTATCTGATTCATCTAATTGTTTTTCTTTTTGTTACTAGAAGAGTTGTTTAATGACAGCACTTAACCACAATGGATTTCTCACTACATTTGATGGTTAGTTCACAAAGTTTATAGTCAAGTAGTGCTTTGGTTTTTTTGAGCCACTTATTATCAACAATAATGATATATTTTTTTACTTTAGATACTTTCATGTTAGTTTCAATGCTAATGCTATTGATGTGAACAGAAACAGCTTTAGCTATGCTCAGGTCTTTCTTTTTATCATCATGTACATTGGTCATAGGCTAAATAGAAGGTTCATCAATCTTTCTTCCAATGGCTTTCAAAAAGTGTTTGGCAATTACACTAACAGATAATTCACTGTCTAGAATCAAGTCAATAAAATAACCAGTCACTTGGGTTTTGCAAATAAAGAGGGGTAACATTGCTATTGTTAGCAAGTTCAGCTTGGTAAAAGCACTTATTGGTTTTTGGTGTTTTTTTCTTTGGAATTAATGATTTGTGAAGATTTTTTCTAAATTGTAGATGAGTCATTAATTGGCCAAATGTAATGTGTACTGGAATTTTCATAAGATCTTTAACAATAGAATAGAGGCCAGATTTTTGTACTATTTCTAAGGGTTCCAACTTTGGAAAATTTTTAAAAACTTTAGTCTTTGGTAGTTTATTGTTATCAGCAGTTGATTTGGATGCTTTGTTTGGATCCAGAACAAAATCAATCTTGGCTTTTTTTTTTTTCTTGTTAATTTAAAAGTGTTGATTGTTAATTTATCTATATTATGGTCATTACTAGTTAGATTAAAAGCATAAAAAAGGTTTTCTTCTGGTTGGCTTGTACTTTCACCCTTTGGAAATGCACCTATTAGTTTAAAGGCTAATAAACAGTGGCTTTAACTAAGAGATTCTCTTCAAAGAAATTGATGTTGGCATGATTGAGTCTTTGATTAAGAACATTATTGTTAATGGTTCTGTTGGTTTAATTGTTATTGTTTCTAGAAATTAGAGAAGGCAATGAAGGATTGTTGCAATCTCTGGAAAAGTGTCTAGTTAATCTACAGCAATAGCACACAGGTGGGCCACAATTTTGCTGTTTTTGATAAAAAAATTGTTGGAACTAATTAAAATGGAGTTTAAATCTGGGTCTTTGTGATTGCTGATTATCTTTGACTGCTTGGGCTAAGAGTTCTAATAATCAGGCAAAATTAGCTGTGAGCCTATTTATCAATTGTTTATTGGAATCTGGAGTCTGAACAGTGAAAGAAATAGCAGCCATTTAAGGAGCAGAGACCATAACAGAAGCAAAAGCAAAAACTGGTAGTGTAGATCCTAAGTGCATTCTTTGGTTATCTTCAATTTGTTGGGCAAGTTCAATGGCTATATCTATTGTAAAATTATCTTTCAGGGCCAGAAAAGGCCAAAGAACATATAAGAAATCAGTTCTTAATTCTTTTGTAAAGAAATGAATTTTCTGTTCTTCTGTCCAGTTTTTTTTAGAGTCTACTTATTTGATTAGTTTTCTAATGACTTTGGCATATTCAGTCACAACTTCATTAGGATCTTGAGTTTATTTTTCTAATTTCATATGCCATTTGGATATTAAGATAGAAGTTTTAAATTTCATTTCAAACCAGATAGTAAAAGAGATGTTATCTTCTCCAGCATTTGCTAGTGTCCATTTAATAATTTTTTGTTAAGCATTGGCATTGGTTTTTTGTAAGAACTAAATAGCAGAAGAGCCCTGAAGATAGCCACCAACAATTTGAAACTTGTATTTATTATCATAATGATTGGCTGTAACAGCTCTTTTAAAGTTATCTAACTATTCAATTAAATCTTAGGCATTATCTCTGAATAATGATAATAGAGTATTGTTTTTTTGTCCTAAAGCAGTTTGTATGCCTTGAAAAGCGACCAGAATGTTTTGTTGTATAGGATCTTAAACCATTGATTCAGGAGTAACTGTTTGTGTGAAGTGTTCTGATTCATTTGAGAAGAGATCAAAAACAGGAGCAGTTTGATAACTTTCTTTTTCTGTTTCAAAAGGAGTTTCAACTAGCTAATAGGCAGCAATTCAGATATGAATTTGGTGATTTAAGTATTCAGAATTAGGGGGCTGTTGTTTAAAAGTTGTAGAATATAAAAGTTAATTGATACTGTTGTTTCTTTCTTCAAAGTTGTCTTCAAAATAAGCTTGGTCAAAATAATAAGTTGTATAAACTGTGTAGGTTTCAGCTAAATGTTTATTCAAGAACCAGTTTCAAAAGTCTTAAAATTGTCTACTAGATTGTTCTTCTATAGGAAAACAAATCAAGCAAGAGGGCAAAAGATTAAGTTTAATAAAGTCTAGATCATTTTTGTTGTGTGTTTCAAAGTGTTTTTCTGATTGTTGTGATAAATATAAATAATTACCCATACAATAGAAAACAAAGTGAATTATGACAACTTTACAGAAAGCACCACTTTTATGTTATAGGTTGGAGTAACAAGCTAATGGATAGCAAAGAAGAACAGAATTGTAGGGTGATAAAAAGAATCAAAAAGAATTCAACCTTAAAGACTGAATTGAATAAGTATAAATTCAATATGTAAGATCAGTTTTATAAAATATATCAGTTGCTATTTTTTTCAAAAGATAACTGAAGAATCTAAAAGTAAAAAGATAGTCTGTACTGTTAACAAATAATTCACACTGGTATAATTCTATGTTTTACATCAGTGCTTTTAGAATTCAATACCAAGTATCAAATATACTTTTTAGTTATATTTTATTCAATAATCTTTAAATGCTACAATTATATGTTTTAGAAAAAGGTAGGGAATAACCAACAAGTAATTTTTTATCTCAAGATGTTTGGATACTTGAAGATAGGAAAAAAAAATTAGCAATAAGAAAAGAATTGAGATAAAAGTTGTTATTTTATTTATTTAATTTCCTTAATTTATAATATATTTTGTTTTTTGACATGCCTTTTCTACAGCTAAAAAATTTATTGCTTATATAGTTATCAAAAGTGGTCAATGATCAAGTCAATAATCTGGTCAACAGTCAGGTTATTGATCAAATCAATAATTACTATTTAAAAATAGGTTGGCTAATTGTATGACATCAGTGGCTAATACATGTAATAATTAATAAAAAGTATGAATTTCAACTATAATAATAATATAAACTATTAATTACTGGAATAAATATCTTCTTAGTGTCAAATTCTTGATAATAACAAATTATTAAGCTTTGGTTTGGTTGTTTAAAAAAAAAAAGCTAAAACACAAACAAATAAATTTGACTATAACATATAATATTATAATAAAGCAAATTATCAAAACACTGATGTTTTTTCTAAATTTTTTATTCAGTAATAAAACAATCTTTGCAAACCAAACCAACTTAATTATTAATAATTCTATCTTAACCAAACATAATAATAAATTTAAACAACCATTCTGTTTTAATAAAATTTTTAAATAAAAGACAATATCTACCAAACTACACTTAATAGCAAAAAATATTTGTAAAAACAATCAAATTTTTATTTAATCTACCAAAACCAATTATACAAAAAAATAGAAAAGATTCTGACCACTTCTAAAAAGTTATTAGATTTAAAGAAAAAAAAATTATAATCTATAATATACATACTAATCCATTAGCTAAACACTTTAAAAAAACAATTTAAAAGACTTTAGCTTATTATTATTGGTCTATTTTAAAAAAAAATATTGCTAATTATATCAAAATCTGTAATATCTGTTAAAGAAGAAAAAAACCCAATTGTAAAAAAAACATTTATCTAATTTTTGTTGGCCAACTATTTGACAGAATTGGTATAAATATTGTTGAATTTTTAATAATAACAGATATATTATTACAGTTATTAATTATTTTATAAAGTAAGTAAAAACAAAAACCACTTTAGATCAAACAGCAATTTCAATAACCAATTTTATTTATAAAGATATTATTTGTTGTTATGACTATTCAAAAAAAATTTTATTTAATAAAAAAAAAGCTTTTCTCAGTATACTGATTAAAAAATTTTGTAGAAAAATGAAAATATTGTTATGGGTTGGAGTAACAAGCTAATAGATAGCAAAGAAGAACAGGATTGTAGGGTGATGAAAATAATCAAAGGAAATTTAACTTCAAAGAGCAAATTGAATGAGTATAGATTCAATGTGTGAGATCAGTCTCATAAAATATCTCAGTTGCTATTTTTTTCAAAGGTAACTAGAGAATCTGAAGGTAGAGGAATAGTCCATACTGTCAACAAATGATCACACTTGGTATAATTCTATGCCTCATGTCAGCACTCTTAGAATTTAATATCAAGTATCAAATATGCTCTTCAGTCATGTTTTATTCAATAATTTTCAAATACTACACTTATATGTTTCAGGAAAAGGGTAAGAATTAACCAACAAGTAATTTTTTATCTTTAAGATGTTCAGATACTTGAAAGTAGGAAAAGGGAAATTAGCAATAAGAAACAGATTGAGATGAAAGTTGTTATTTTATTTATTTGATTTCTTTGATTTTTTTATGCTTTTCTATAGCTAAAAGATTCATCACTTATATAGCTGTTAAAAGTGGTCAATGATCAGGTCAACAACTAGGTCAATAATCAGATCAATGATCAGGTCAATGATCACTTACTAAAAATAGAGTGGCTAATTTATGTGACATCAATGGCTAATACATGTGATAATTAATAAGAAGTATAAGTTTTAACCATAACAATATATTATAAATTTTTTTCTCAAACAAATAATTTAGTAAAATAATTTAATAAAAAATTATATAAAATTTTAACCAAAACTAGTAAAAAAACAAATTTATAAAACAAAGTATTGTCTTTAGCTTTGTTTGCTTATAGAACTGTAAATCATAATATAACAAATTATAAATCTTTTTATTTGTTTTATAAATGAATAACAACTTTATTAATAAAAACAAATATTGAAACAATACTTTTTAAAAAAATCACAATAAGAAATTACAAAAAAATTTTACAAAAAAAACTTGATATTATTTTTGACTTATTAATAAAAGCACAAATAATTGTTTTTAAAAAAAATAAAACAGTTTCAAAAAAAGCTTAAGAAAAAAAAATTTATAAAACACTTTCTTTAAATATTAGTAATTTAATTTTAAAATACCACTTAAACAAAAACAATGTCTATAGTAATAAATTTTCTAACCAATGAAAAAAACTTTTTATAGTCAACAAAATTTTAAACAATAGTTTTTATATTTACAAAATCAATATAAAACAATTTTCAATAATTATTTTGTTCATGATATACAACTTAAAAAATATTACAAATAATCTGATTAGTTATTTATTGTAATAATATTGGCCTAAATAATTAACAAAAATTAGATATAAATAAATATACTATTTCCAAAACAGAAATATTTTTAATCAATATAAACAATTATTTCTAAGATCAAAACATTTAAAATGTTTTTTATACTTTCCATAAATATTAAACTAAAAATTATTTAAATGCTATTCTAATTATTGGAAAACAAATTATTATAACCAATAATAATAGAATACATATTGTTATTAAACTAAAGAAAACTACTACTAAAAAATAAAAAATTGATAGTAAGATAAATAAATATTTGCTTGAAAGCATAACAGCAAACATATTATCACTTTCCAATATACTTGAAAAAATAATTAAAAAAATTTTGCCTATAAACAAAAATTTGTCATATAGAAAATAATTAGAACTTTATGGTTAACTTAATAAAATTATAGAAAATATAAAGCTTATAAAAAAACAACTTTTGTGATATAAATAGAAATTCTAAGTATTATATAATTAAATATTCTAAAAGTTTTAATTATTGTTAGAAAAGCCAAAAGTTTTATACAAAAATTTGGTTTTCTAAATACAAAACTTATTTCATCTCAAATATTATATATTTTATTTACAAAAAACTACCAAACTAGTTAGTTTTAAGTTAAATAAAACTCTTTAAATAGAATATCTTATAAATAATTTAATTTTACTAAAGCTTAATCTTTTTAATAAAGATAATATTATGGTTAAAATTCATAGTTTTTATTAATTATTATATATATTAATTACTAATGTTATATAATTAATTATTCTATTTTTAGATAATTATTAATCTAATTAATGATTTAATTATTAATCTAACTATTAACTTAATTATTAACTTAATTATTAACCTAATCAATAATCTGATTGTTAACTTAATTACTAATCTGATTATTAACTACTTTCAATAACTATATAAATAAATAAAATTTTTAATTATAAAAAACATAATTAAAGTAATAAAATAAAACCTATTATTAATTACTTTTTCTTATATTTATTTTTTTCTCTTATCTTTAAGTATTTGAATATTTTGGGATAAAAAATTTTTTGTTAATATTTACATACTTTATCTTTTTTCTTTCTTGATTTATATTATTATAATTAACTTAAAAAGTAATTACTTGCTTTTGTAATTTATTAAATAAAAAAATAATTAAAAGCACTGTTATTAATTTTAAAAATTGCTAAGTTAAGACATAAAATAATAACAGTAATGTTATTTTGTTAACAATTACAGATTATTTTTCTATCTTTAGATTTCCAAAAAAGATTTACAACTGTAATTTTTATAAGACTGATCATACATATTAAATCTATATTTATTTAATTTGCTTTCTTATTGTAAAATTCTTTTTGATTACTTTTATTACTCTATAATACTGTTCTTTCTTGCTATCTATTAGCTTGTTATTCTAACTTATAATAATAAAATAACTAATTATATAACATTAGTAATTATTATATATAATAATTAATAAAATTATGGTTTTTAACTATAATAATATTCTTGTTAAATAAAAATAAAACTTGTTTTTTTGAAAACTTAAATTTAAAGTTTGGTTTTAATTGAATTTTAATAAAATATATAAATTTTTAATTGTCTTAAATAAAAAAAAATAATTGGCCAATTTTTTTAAATTTGTTTTTTGTTGAATATATTAATTTATGTATATGCATTATTACAATAAATTGTGCTTAAATTATGTTTACATAAACAAAAAAAATAATACCATTTATTTTAATTAATTTAAATTTAAATGTTTAAATTGCAACAATAAAGGTTTTTTATTTTAAAACACTCAATTATTAAAATTTTAAGTTTGAATAACAATTTTTTGATTATTTAAATTATTTGAATTCACTATTTAAGTTTTGTTAATTAAAATGCTTTTTAATTTTAATTTTTGTAATACATTTTTACTTTTTCAAATCACTGATCCAAAAAGCAATTAAGAACGTCCCACTCAACAAAGTTATTTGCAAAGTGAGTTTATTATTGCATGTGAAAAACCACATTAAAACAATAACAACATATATTAAGGAAAAGCAAAAATGAATGTGTTAGAATCAAGAAAAATTGAAATGCTGAATTTTTTGTGTGAATATAATAAAGACAAATAAAAAAACAAAAACCCACACACGCCCCTTCCTCTAAGTAATAACACAAAAATTAACAAAAATACAGACTCCCAAACACACAGAAAATTATATTAAAGAGAGAGACAGGAGCGAAGAAAAACTATACATGATGGCATATAAGGGTTGTTGGTCTTTTCTGTCCTTACCATCGTGAGGTTGAAGTTTTTAAAATTACCATAACTGATTCAAAAAAAAAAGATACAAAATTTTCGGATGGTTCCCACCCTTTTCTATTCAAGTTAAAGTTCTTCCGATAACAATAAAAATATTAGGATATCTCCGTTACATCGAAAATGATTCAAATTTCTTTTATGAAGCTTGATAAAATCGTTTATTGTTGAGCTTGCACTGGCAACTCAACTTTTATGGCTGAAGATTGCGCAAGGGTATCAGTAATTACTAATTGTGGTGAAGACTGCGCCTGCGCATCACTCCCTGTGGATGATTGTGGCAGCTGTGAGTGTTGCTGTTCAAGCATCTGTTGTTGCGGGTGTTGTAACATTTGTTGCTGTTGTTGAAAGAAAGCAAGCATTTGTGGATTCGTTATCGTCGTATTAACCGGAGTTGGAGGCCCTGCATTTAAGATGGGTGGCGGTATCCCACCACTGGCTGCGAACATGTAAGGATAGGCAGCTGGGCTGAACATCGCAGGATGACCATACATACCGGCCGCTACAGCTGCCAATGCTGAAGGATGGATGAAAGGTGGGAAGGGACTCATGTGAGGATAAGGAGAAGCTGGTGGAAATGGTGAATGTGGATGAGGAGACATTGGCATATTATTCATGAACATTGGTGTTGGAGGTGGAAAGTTCCCGTTGGGTGCCGAATTCATTTGACTAGATACTGGTCCTGATGTTGATGATGGAGTCGAAGAATGTTCACTCGTAGGTGATAGAATAGTAGATGATGACTGCGCTGCAAGTTGATCAAGTGGTGAGGAAGAAGGATTCTCCGAAGATGGACTACTAGCAGCATGTTGCATGTGTTGATTGGCAAATGCTACCTGTGCAGCAGCATAATATGCGGCGGCAGTTGCAAAATCTGGTTGTACAGCAGTAGAGTAAATTCCTTGAGGCGGAATGCCAATAGGTGAGGAGACACCATTTAACGGCGATCCATTAACATTCGGATCACCCACCATCCCTAATTCCTCCAATAGCCGTTTATACCCTTGAACTTGTTGAACCTTGAGTTTGCCCAATACCATCTTAACTTTTTCAGCTAGTCGTTGTTTCTCCATGGGATCAATATAAGGGCTACTAAGTACTTTTTGAACCACACCAACTCCGTGGACTTGATCATTGAGCACGTCTTCCAATACTTGATCATTTGCCGAAAAGAACAATGATCTAATGGTCAAGTCACGGGCATCAGGCTCTTGACGTTGATTGATGATCTTGAGAACGGTCAATGAGGCAAGTTTATGAGTACACAAATGGGCCAAGTGTGGTCCTAGTCGGGGAGCGAGAATTCGATAACGGCCAGGGAATGAAGAGGTGTCAAGGAGCCAAGTCAACAAAAGTGCACCATTCGGATTAGTTGCAAGAGGAACAGAATTCATCACAATAGCAATGGCAACTTGTTTCTACATATGAAAAAAATCAAAATTGTTAGATAGAAATCTTGGTCGAGTGAAATTAAATCTTTCATTTCATACCTGCTGTTTTTTGCTCACATACTGACTCTCTAAACATGCTCTCATAGCACGCGCACCAAAACGGCCTTGGGCCACATCCCAGCATCTATCTACCATGGCGTCAAAGATAAATTGGTTTCTCTGGGTGCCCAGTCGAAGACAACATTGAACCACGTAGTTTCCAAATTGGTCAAGAAGTAATGGTGGGGTATAGGGCTTAACTTTTGTAGTGATGAGATTCATCTAATAGGTAGTGAAAATGAATTTATTGAAACCTATTTCGATAAACATCATGATAATAAAACCCCTTACTTGTGATGGTGTCTTTGCACAATCGATAATTTTTTGGGCAGCCCAGGTTCCATTCTTATGAATACCAATGGTTGCCATGTGAGGGGCAATCTTTTCGAGCATTTTAGTTTTTGTATTTTCAGAACATCGCTCAAATAATTTCTGAATTACAGTATTTCCGATATAATCTAAGTCAAAAAATTGTCAAATGTTGAGGATTATATGGATAAGCTGTGAGAAATGAACTAAACGAATATAGCTTACCGCTCGACAACTCTACGCATTCCTCTAAAATCTCTGAAGCAATGGCTTCAACTTCTTTAGCAGAACAATGTCCACTGTCTAATCGTTTTCTGATCTCACGCAATCTGGAAGCATCTGGTTTCCTATTAGGATTCGGATCACCAACAGGTGGTATAGATGTGAAATAGGTGGTAGGCGGCCGATTATCTTTAATCATAAAGAAAAAAAGAATTATATTTTGAGCTTCTTGTCTACAAATTTCAATTTGATTCGTTTTGTATTGCAAAATGATTTACCATGGACATCATCAATATCATCATCAACACCTCCACTTAATTCGCGCATCATCACTTGTTTTTCAGTCAAATCGGCATTAGAATTCGTCCCACCAGTTATCATCATTACCATATTGTTATGATAATTTTCAACTTGTCCATTCCATTGTCCTGACATCTGATTGTTAGATGAGGAAGATGATGAGGAGAGATTACGAATGTGACGTGTAGCCGGTGATCCTGGTTCCGGAGTCGATGAAGGTGAAGGTTTTGGTTGGACTTTGGCATAACCGATTCTAACAGGACCAACAGCACTTCCTAACACCTCTTTACCATGCAATAATTTCTTAGCTTTAATTGCGTCATCTAATCTCTCAAAGTTAACAAATCCACAATTTTTATGTGTTAGAACTCTGGCAGATTCAATGGCGCCGTATGGAGCAAAAATATTTTGCAGAGTCTGCGGAGTTGTCGAGGTAGGTATATTGCCTACCCATAAAGCACGAGTAGGTTGTAGTTGAGTTTGTAAAGATGGAGAAAGATCATGTGGGCTCAATGCATCAGCTTTTCCATATCCAACGCGGACAATGCAGTTTCCAACTCTACCACCCATTCGATTCATGATATCATCTTTTGCTCGAACTGCGTCATCAACACGAACAAAGTTGACGAAACCACATTCTTTATCAGGTAGTAAACGTAAACTTTCGATGTTTCCATAGGGAGAAAAAAGTTGGATTAAATCTTGTGCGGTAAGAGCCGGATCAATGTTACCAATCCATAAAGATCGTGTTGGAGTTTGAGGAGGCGGTGTACTTTGCTGTGAATGATCAGATGCGAGAGCACGAGGACTTGATAGGCCAGAACGTGAGAGCTGAATCAGGAAAAGTTAAAAATGTGTCAACAAGTTTTGATACATTTTTTTTTACCAGTGTACCAAACGAACTGCATGCTTTAAATACCTCATGTTCAATATGATCCACTAGATAATCATCTTCGACATGAATCTGTTGCTGTTGCTTTTTCTTTCCTTCCATCATACCACTAACCATCATACCAATTAATTGTTCACCACCCATAGAACGAGAGGATGCTGGTTGTGATGGTTCGGGCATTTCAGTATAAATCTGGCCATTCCTAGCTTGTCTAAGCATCGTAATATCATTTGGCAAATCTAAAATTCCAAGGCTGATAGCGCGTGGTCGTGAATGTGTCTGATGAAATTGTTGCACTGCTGCATTACCAGGAGGAAATAAGGTATTAGCGGCTAATGCGGCATTAGGAACTGGTGAATCTTCATATTTAGCGGTAGCCGAAACTGAGTAAGAGCGAATACGGTTTGCATCCCGACGAAGTGCTGGGATGGCTGATAAAGCAGATGATTGTGAATATGGTGAGGAAGATGCATTTTTCATATCTACTTTAATCTGTGGGAGGTTAGGATTTCCCGCAAGTTTTGATAATGCGTTGAGAGTGGCATGCTCATTATCATCCAAGCCCAAATAATCCAAGGTCTTTCCAACAGTGTTATTTTCGTCACCACGCAATAAATCACCCGTAGTAGGTGTTTGCATTGGTGGTGTAGGAGGCCCATTATTTTCATTACGATGATCAGACCATCCGGTGGTAAAGATAGATGGGCCAAATGCTGCAGATAAGGATGATGAAGGTAAGGTCAATGAACCTGAACGAAGACGCGAGGAAGCTTTTTGTGGGGAAAGAAAGTTTGAAGATGGTTGATTAGGTATAGATGAGATAGAGAGAGAAGATGCTGGATGATGTCCAATGGAAAAGGGAGGTCGAGCACCAGATAAATTTGATGGAAGAGTATCAGCACGAGCACGACGAAAAGAAGGTGGATATGGAGAAAGGTGATCATTATTGGTGCCATTAGAATTTGATACCGATTTACTGGTGACAGACTTGAGGAATTCTATAGTCGCAGCAGAAGCATTGGAATCTGATAAAAGGGTCCCATTGTTAAAAGCGCCACTAGTTGAAAGTGAAGGTGGCGGGAGAGCAGCAGAACGATAAGGTGAGGTGATTCCTTCTTCAGCTTGGATTTCACGGGCTCTAAAAATAACAATGGGAAGGTTAAAAATGAAATCAAATTAGGCAAATCTACAAGATGAATAATTTAGAAAATATCAAGATCTGAATGAAAACTTGATGGATAAAAAATCCATCACTCTCCAACCCAGGGATCATTTTGCATTAAAAATATATAAAGGTCAACAGTATTTTTTTTACTACTATGAAAAGAAATACCGAGAACAAACCTTTTGGAAGAGAAATATCTTGTTTCGTGTTGTGGTGAACCTCCGGGGTTATTTCCGGTGTACGAATCTTGTCCTAGTTCTGCTTGTGGGGAATTCATTTTTCCAAAAGTCTTTTTTAAAAGGTTTGGTCTGTCTTAAGTTAAAGTTATATCAAGTTTGCCCAGCAAAACCTGATTCAAGTGGCGATTGGCCAAAAAGAGTAGTCAAACCAACTAAATGAAACTTTTTCCTGGAAAACGAACCAAAGAGAAGAACTTTTTTGAGGTGATATAAAAACAACAACAATAATAATAATAATAATTATAATGATAATAATGATAATGATAATGTAACAGAGAGCTAATGTAACGGGTAAGAGCAACGTTTTTGGACGAGAATTAGAAAAAAAAACACCAACAACTCTACTGATTATTAGTAAAATTGAGCAAGTTGAGTTTTGTGGGTAAAATTAAGAGAGTAATATACTGAGAACGACGAGATTATTATTAATAAGTTAGAAAGATTAGATTAGAGATTAGGGAAAAGTATGAAGCAGGGCAAAAAATAACCCTCCACCGCACACACACACACGGAGGACCAACTTAATAATGAGTCTTCTAGCGAGAGAAAATAACAGAGGACAACGTGCGTTGTCGGAGGGTGAGGCGAAGGTCAGACCAAATACCAAAACGGCTCCCCAAAAACATACAAGGAAACTTTGTGATACATGCCAAATGAGTTTTAGAAAGCTAATAGCAGGTAGCGTTTTAAAACCGGAGATCTTGTTATTTGTCCCTTTTTTAGTCTCGCTTCCTGTTTACCCTGAAATCATTAAAAGATTACGCTAATTAAAGCTTGCCAATAATGAGAGATAATTGTCTGGAAATAGATTTACTATTGTGATTATAAATGACGATCGTTGATTCTTTTTTTTTTTTTTTTGCCAGGGCAGTCCAAAGAGACTCGGGAAATCAATATTGAAGTTAATAAAACGGTAGGGTAATTCGATAATATTTTGAAATTTCCTATCTTTGAAGCCTTTCTTTTCTGTTTATTTTTTAATTCTTTGTAAAAACATGATACACTTCATTTCGTTTCATTTTACTTGAAATTGATCTCATTTCATTTCAAATCAATTCCTCTTGCCTGCCTGGGGTTTTTAGGTACAATGGGAAAAAAGTGTTTAACCCCAAAGATCCTGTATCCTCATTTGTTATATCGATGAACGAAGAATCAGCTGTTTTCTGCAACTAATTTCTGTTAAGACCTAATGAAGTTTTTATGTTTAGGCTCTTTTTTTCCAAACTCTTTTTATGCTTTTCAAAACTTAAAAAGTTTGTCTTTTGAACACCGGATAATTTAGGAAAATGTTTTTTGCATATTTCAAACAATGGACATTCTTATTCTTTTATCATTTACATGCATTATAATGCGTTGATTATGTAAAATTCTAATTTTCGTGTAACAATAAAAACTTTGGTCGATGATGAGAATCGGGGACATCACTCAAACAGTAGCTATCAGTCATTATTATTTTTTTTTAAAATTAAAATTAAAATAATAAATTATATATCTTAAAATTAATTGTGAAAAGAATGTTTTCAAAATTAAAATAAATTTTAAGTTAAAAAATATATTATAAATTTGTAATAAACAAAACTTTTCTTGATAGATAAATTAATTTTATAATAATTAATTTTTTATATTTATAAATAAAAAATATATTATAATAATAATATTTAACAAATTTCAAAAAATATATTTGTTAACAATAGTAAAACAAAATAATAACTTATATTTTTGTAATAAAATTATATTTATATATTGTTATTATTATTATTATTACTTAATAAAATTTTTAATAAATAAAATTATTTACAAATAAAATATTATATATATATATATATATTATTTATTATGTGTATATGTTATTATTATTATTCACCATCTTATTTATTCAATAAATTCTTTGAAATTTATCACGATTTATATTATTTAAATATTGGTTTAATGATAAGTTCAGTGACTCCAAAGAATTAAAGGGAATAATTAATTAATAAATTATCAATTAATCGTGTTTTACCAACCCAAACCGCACCCGACAAAATAAAACCTCGTCCCACTTCTACGATCTCTACTTCTTCCAAACTATTTGGATTAACCAACGAAAGATAGTCCAATTTGATCTCAAATCCAAGTTTCTCATCCCGGGCTACCTCTTCAATAGCCTGCTGTATCAATTCGAAAGCCGGTCCAAGAATTTTATTCCGAGTCTTGGCTCCGAATTCCTCGAATTCAGCTTTGGCAGCGATCAAAGCACGATACAGTACAGTTGCATATGATCGTGTCGCGGAGGTAAGATACTGATTTCGACTACTCATTGCCAGCCCATCTTTTTCACGAATGGTCTCGCCAACATGCATTTCTATCGGAAAATGTAAATCCCGAATCATGTTACGAATAACGATACATTGCTGAGCATCTTTTTGTCCGAAAAAGACGTGATCTGGTTGTATTATGTTGAATAGTTTTGCGCAGATAGTTGCAACGCCTCGAAAAAAGATTGGGCGTGTTTGGCCTTCCATCTTTCGTTTTGGTTTTTGGTAAGGGAGGGATTGATCAGTTATTTTAAGTTTGAAGTTAAGAATTGTTCATTCAGTGAATTAGAAAGATTAAACGAGGAAAGGTTTGAATTTTGTATAATAATAATAATAATAATAATAATAATAATAATAATAATAATAATAATAATAATAATAATAATAATAATAATTTTGGATGAAACATCAATCATAACTACCTGATGTGATATCCCTTTAACCTCTACAAAAGTCCCTTGTTGTTTATTAACCTCCAACGGGATTCCGGCCGGATAAATATCACTAGACCGAGGTAAAAATACCACATCACAACTATCTGTATCTGATAATATGTCAAGATCTCGATCTAGGTTACATGGATATTTAGCTAGATCTTCGTGTGGTGCGAATTGTGCCGGGTTCACATATATCGAAACGATTACAACGTCGCACTTCTTATGGGCTTGCCTGACTATCCAGGAACGTTTATCAAGAGTTGATTTGATATTCAAATAATTGAAATCCGTTTTTGAAAATTTAGAAAAGAAATAACAGTAAGATTAAACAGATATCTCAATTCCATCAACTTTAAACAAACCCTTTACCTAAACTTAAATGGCCCTCATGCAATGCTCCCATAGTGGGTACAAATCCTACACTCAACCCATCATGAGCCTGTTTTTGTCCCCATTCACGTAACGATTCAATAGTCTTAAAAACCTTAATATTTTCTATCGGCAGGACAATAATGAATTTTAATAGATTATCCAATCGATTTCTTTCATCCGAAATTGAAAAATCAAATTCCTCATATTTCACTTGATCATATACATTTTGATTTTTAAAGTTTTCCCATTAAACCACCTCTGATTCTGGGAAAGGATGAAACAACTTTCTGCATTTCTTGATAATAATAATATTAAATTCTTATAAGTTAAATACCTTTCGTCCTAACATCCATTATTTAAAAAGCAGAGATGCTCGTAGAATTGGGATAACACCTATCTTCATAATGAGAAAATTTTACAGTGATTCAAAAAATTGATTATCAGATCAGATCAGATCAATCGATGAAAACTGGGAATTAATTGATTTACACATTATAGATCTTTTGCGTTAACGAAAGAAGGGCTCAGAAATTTAAATTAATGTGTAACGCCTGATATTACTTGTCTTTTTTTTAATTTCTGTCTTTGTGATAATTATTAAAAATTTTTAATCATAAAATCATCTATTCCCATTATTTTTCTATCCAAAACAATTTTTTTGTGTGGGTTCATTTCTCCAATTATTATCTGGAATCGTTCTGATGAAATAACGTTTTTAATACTAATTTCTCAAATTAAAATCTTGAATATTTAATCCTTGAAAAGATATTAGACTAATTAATTGTGTTAAGACTGTTTATTAAATAAATCAAATCCAAAGTATTGTAAGAATTTGTTTTAAGTATACTTATTTATTTTATGTTAAACTTTTTTGCAAAAAACTTAAATACCAAGTAAAAATAAAAACTTAAAAAAAAATTAAAATTAAACAAAAAATTTAAAGCCATTTAAGCATACTTACCTCCTTTTTTAATTTTTTTAGTATTCTTCAAACAAAAAAGTTCAATGTTTTTTATCTTAAATAAAAAAGATCAATAACGAAGCAATAATATATTATAATACATAATAACTGACAACAATATAAAATAATATAAAATAGCTGTTATAGTTATCAAATTACTTTAAAATAGTGTTTTTAAAACAACATCTTATATTACTACAAATATATATATACAAGTAGGTTTAATTAATAAAAAACAATTTTAAATGAATTTGTAATTGAATTTTTTTTAACATATTAAATAAATAAATATCTTATTATTAATTATTAAATAAATTGAAAATATTTAACTTTAAACATCTTAAATTTTTTTTATCTTAAATTAAATACAACTGGTATTTATTTATTAATTATAATTATTAATAAAATATTATTAATTTTTATTTTATTTAAGTAAAATACTGAATTTAATATTATTAATAGTTTAAAAAAATACATAATAACAGTTTTTTAATTAAAGTTTATAAAACAAGATTTATATTTGTAAATATATTGTTACAGTTAAAATTTATAGTTTTTATTTTTCTATTTTTTTTGTTTTTCTATTCACAATTTTTTTTAAAAAAAACCTTTTTATAATAAAACTAATAACTGTTTTTAATAATAATATGATTAAGAAAAAAATAGCCAAAAAAATATTTTATAATCTAATTGATAATATTTTTTTTCAAAAAAAAAGTTTTAATTAACAATATAAAAATTTTAATAATATTTTTAAACAGATTTTTAATATGTTTTTTAATATAAAAAACAAGTTTAGTAATAAAAATAATAGTGTTTTTTTAGTTAATAATAATTATAAAACTAAAAATTGTTTTTATATGTGAATAGTTTTAAAAAAAATTTTATTTTTTCAAAATTTAATAAATTATTTATACAATTTTTATGTTAGAAAAAACTATATTGGAAATATCAAATTTGGCCAATAGCAATAATATTATATTAAATATTAAACTTATAAAACCAATAAACAATTATATAAATCAAATTGTAATTTTAAAAAAAATTCTTGTAAAAATATTTCTAAAAACTATATATACTGTATTTATTGAATTTGATAATACTATAATGATTAAAAAAAACTCTTTGTCTTCTTAATTTTATAATTATGACCAAAATAAAGAATAAAAAGACTGTATTTATTGCTTTTCGTATAGTAACTAATAAGATTTCAACACAAAAGAGTCTTTCTATTATTGAAATAGCTAAACATAATATTTTGACTATATTTTTCTTAATTATTAATAGTAATAAGCTGTTTTTAATGACTACTAAAGCATTTTTTTTATCTTTGACTGGTTTTTTACCAGTTAAAGTTTTTTTAAAGAGACACATTTTGGTTAATTTTAATATTGTTTCTATCTTTTCTAAGAGCCCAAAGATTTTTAATAACAGACTAATTAACAAGCTGATTTTCTCTATTAAAGCTTCTATATTTGATGCTGTTGGCACCACTTTTTTAAACAAAATGATCAAAAAAACCAAAGATTCAAAAAAGTGAAGACAGTTATTTGCTTTTGCTATTATTATACCAAATTTTTTTGTGGTTCTGACTGAGATCTTAGATAAGATTTTTACTGTTTCATTTAGCATATTATTCAAAATAAACCAAGATTATTCTTTGGTTGTATTGCCAAATATGATGCTTTCTAGCAAATTTTTACCAGTTCTAAAAGCAAAGCAATTATCTTCTATTGAATTATCTGTTCTTGAAAACTGGACTAATTAAATGAAAATTAAATTATCTTTTCTGGTTTTTGATGCTGCCATTAATGGTATTTGGGAAATCATTACTAGTTGTCAAAGATTTACTAAATAAGTAACCTCTATTCTAGTATTTAGTGATATTTTTTAGATCAAATTGGCTTATGTTAGGACTGTTTTTCAGTCTGTACATGGTTTTTTGAATGCAAAATCAATGTTAAAAGACAATATAAAGCTTTTTTGTATAGAGTTTGCTTCTCAAAGTTCTCTGAATGCTGTATTTCTGGTTGAGCTTACAAGCTTTATTTGTTTTGCCACTTTTAAAATTGTTAAGTCTTTGATAATTTCTAAGTTTGGTCTTTTTTCTGCTACTGTTGTGCTGTATAATATGCTTTTGAATATATTTGCTGCCAATATTAAGTTAGCTTTCAGTGTTTTTGGTGAAATTTTTTGTGTTGTATTGAAGTTTGTTGGTGTTTAACAATATGTAGTTGTTTATTTTAATAAATTAGATGCTATTACATTTGCTTTTAATCACTAGTCAGTATTAATAAACAAAGATAATATTCAGATTCTTTCCCTTGTAAATCAAAATAAGACCATTCTGTTTTATAATAGGTTTAGAATCAAGTTGGTCAACTTTTTTTTTAGCTGTAATGCTTTTAAGATTAGTGATATGATTTTTCAA
The DNA here is from genome assembly GCA_016748015.1 of Geosiphon pyriformis. Lineage (NCBI taxonomy): Eukaryota > Fungi > Glomeromycota > Glomeromycetes > Archaeosporales > Geosiphonaceae > Geosiphon > Geosiphon pyriformis. The sequence goes on along the minus strand of JAAOMT010000514.1, from coordinate 400,125 downwards.
GTTGGTGATCAGACTTGTTTCATTTCTTATTCATCTAATTCTGGTTGTTATTTTTGGTTTGCTCTAGGTTATATTTAGTTCTCAAGTTAATTTAAATTCTGCAATTATTAAAATTGGTACACTAAAAAAGTGTTGAATTTGGTAAAAAACTTTTGGTTATTGATATTGCTTTAGATATTAAGAAATATGACATTTGACTGTGAGCTGTACAGTTTTCTTATTTTCTCTTTTTATGGCTTTCAAGATATTCAAATTGTGTTTTGTGAATAATGTTTTTTATGCTAAGATCTTTGCTTATCCTAATCCTTCTGAGTTTTCTCCTTTGGTGACTTCTGTTTTTTTTTTATGATTGTTGATAATTCTTTAATTTTCTTTTGGCTAGTGTTTCTAAAGTCTGATTTGGTTAAATTGTTAACTTTGGTTAAATCAATTATCAAACTTATTGGTGCTGTTATACTTAGAAAAGAGAAAAAATGATACATAATTGAAAAAAAGAAAAACACATAATTATAAATTAGCCAATTAGAATAAAAAAAGAGAAAAAAGGATTTTTTAAAAAATTCTGGATGTTTCAAAAAATCTAAATTATTCAAGAAATCCAAGATATTTCAGAAAAATTGAGAATTTTTAAAGATTTTACAAAAAATCTAGCAAAGAAAAAGAATTTTTTATGTAAAGAGAATTATATATATAGTAGGAGTATTAAAAGCAAAAAAAGCATCTATTTAAGAATAAAAATCTTCATTTTTATCTATTTATTAATCATTTTAAGAATAATTACTATCAACAGAAATGAAATCATTAATTACTAAATAAAAATACACTTGTTATCATCTAATCTATATTATTACTGTTTGTTTGAAGATCTAATCACAACTCTTTTTTATTAACATTTCATGTTGATAAAACCCAATCTTTAACTATACTGAAACAATAGCTCTTAATCATAACTATTAACAAAATACTAATTATTCTTACCTTGGCTTAATCTCTTTATTTTCTTTATTTTATTGCTTTGGTTTGTTTAATTGTTGTTTACTAATTGATTAAGGATTAAAACACAGAATTATCAACATCAAGATTAGCCTAGTAAAAAACCCAGAAAACAAGGATAGAAATCATGTAAAATAAGGATAGCTTATCAGAAGAGTATTTCTGCCAAATTACTGGTCACCATACTGAGAAAAAAATTTAATGGAATAACATATTCTGAGAAGCTACAAGAAAAAAAAACTTGAATCTTTGTCTATTATACAAAGAACTCAATCCAAAACCTTTAAACATCAAAACTTTCAAATATAATTCAACAGAATTAGCTAGTGAGTATCAAGTTATGAGTTTGTTATTTGCTTTAAAACCCTAAATAATTACTTGTAACATTTGGTACTTCCTGTGAGATATAATCTTACAGAGAACTAGCACCAACAACAATTATTCAAAAGTGGCAAAATCAAAAAGAATAGGAACAAACCATTTAGGATTTGCTAAATCCTTATTCCAACATTACTGTCAAAACTTGAGATTAACCAGCAATCATCTATCAGCAGAATTAGTCTTTAACTTTTACATCAATAAGAGAATTTTTTATTTTCTAAAAGCACCAGTAGATACCAAATTAGCAAGAAAAAATTTTTATAACAAATTAATTCAAAACACCAGCCTACCAGTAAATTATAATTTTGCATCAATTATCACTAAGATTAACAAAGAAATTAAAAATTACATGCAACAAAAATATCTAATCACTTATGCAAACAAAAACAAAAAAAAACTACAAACACCAGCAGCAATACTTCAGAGAATACAACCACCCATTTGAAAGAAAACAAGAATAGAGTCACTAACTAACTTATCATATCACTACACATCCAAAAGCACCATCAATATTTCATTAGCAGACACATTTACATCAAATATAAAAACATTATTAGTCTAACTTCTATTTCAAAGTAAACAAAAGAAAGCAAAGTTATTAGAAATCTATGGTGATTATTTTGAAGAATTTAAATCGTGATTATCAACATCATTAGGATTTCAATTACTGCTATCTTCACCAAATTTCAGAACCATAAGTTCTTGGAAAGTAACTGAATCAGAAAAAAAGAAAGATGAAAATTAAGAATTTAACTACCAAAATCTGATCTTAGAAAATCCAAAAATTGAAACCCTGATTAATCAAACTTAGCAAAATCAAAATGATCCAAACCTTAATATTATTAATTAGCAAAACTTATCTTTAAAAATCATGATAAATCTATTACCAGTTGCTGTACTATCACAATAACAGCTGTCACAACAACAATAACTACTTTAACAGCAACCCCAATAACAACTATTAATTGCACTAATAACATATGTACCAATTGCTAAGTTAAAAAAATTCACTGACAAGAAAGATAATGTCCAAGTTTAGCTCAATAATATAGCCAAAGCAATAACCACCAACAACTGGAATAACACCAAAGCAATACAAGCTATCTCATACTTTTTACAGGACATTACTGATTCCTGGTACTAAAATCTTGTAAACAAACTACAAGATTTCAACATGTTTAAAGTTGCATTTCTGTAATATTTTAATGATTATAACAGCATTAATTACTTAACAACCAATTTCACTACTATCAAACAGAGAGACACTGAAGCTGTCATTACTTACTTGAGATGCTTTTACAGAAATCTACATCAAATTCAGGCCATTAACACAAACTATTTTACTAAACTTTAGGTTTTGAATCAGTTCATTCATGGGCTATGCAGCAGCTTATTACAACATGTATATTCATTATGTCTAGCTATATTTTAGAATGCTATTAACCAAGATTTAGAATTAGCTGAATTAGAAGCCAACTACATCCAAGCCATAAACCTAATAATAAATGAACCATCTGAATTAAACTCTAAGCTAAAACAATTCAGTGAGTTAATTAATCAGAAAATTAAGGAATACTTAGCTAACAACAATTATGCAATCTATCAACTGTCACAACATTGTAATAGTTAGAGACACTCAAATTAGATCTGAAATTCATTAGATTCATTATTAATACTCAATTAACAATAGCAAATGAAAACATATAGCTGCCACTATTGTGGTAAACAAGGCCACTTACAAATCAAATATTATATATGCTTAAATAACTAACAATCAGAAAATCAATATTAAAACTCTGATTGCTGGTTTTAAGCTCTGAACCAGTATCTAAATTAAGATTATTATTCACTCTACTATATACAAATAACACAACAGCCAACTTATCAATTTCCAATTTATCAAATTCCAGCACTAGTTATTTATTAACTGCAGCTGCAAATAATATATTAATTCCAACAAATCCAAACTCTGCTACAAATTCCAACTCAAATGTCATCTAGAAATCAAAGGCCAAGAACCACTTAACAAAACTGAAGATTGGTAATGGTTATACATCAACCAATTCTCAGCTCTTTTAACCAAACATTAGAATCACATTTATGAAATTTGGGAACTGAGTATATTTAGAACCCAAATTTTCAGAACTTAAGTCTTTTGGTTACTCCAGAAGACATCCAAACCAACAACTCAGAATCCAATTAATAGCAACCACTTACCAACAATATTCTACCAGCAACTGTCACTAAAAACAAATTTTTTGCAGCAATTTTTTTCTTTAAAATAGAAGAATTGATCATTATATCATTATTTAGTGAAGTTACTTTGAATACAAAGCTTATTACAGCAATATATATGGATGTCAAAATTGACAGCCATCCTATCAAACTAATTCTTGATAGCAGTTTAGCAAATAGCATTATTACATGACAACTTATAGACCAATTAGGTTGTTGAGTTGATTGTACTGCCAGTGCCTGAATCATTACTACTAATGGAGCCACAAAAACTCTTATTGGCAAAATAAATGACTTTTCTTTTAAAGTCAATAGTCTTACTATACCTATCAAAGTTCTTGTGATAAAAGCCACTTAGTACCAAGCTCTCATTGGTAATAACTGGTTGTTCAAAACCAATACAGTATTATATTGGAACACTTAGGGATTACAACTGAGCCAAAATGGCCAAAATACCCAAATACCAACCATTTGTGATCATTTTAAGACCACCATTAACAAACAACTATTAATTAAGTTAGAAAAAAAAAAAAAAAAACTACTTGAAAAGCATTTTAAGTCTTATGGGCCAAAGAAAACTACAATAAGTTATCACCAATTTTAACTTGGAAGAAAAAAAGAAAAAGAAAGAAAAGAGAGAAAAAATCAACACCAACTACTACCTCTACTTATATATTACACACCATCACCCATTAAACAAATTATTGTTAATTCAAGCTAATATGTGTTAATTGTGGCAAGAAATTGTCCACAATGGGCACATACTGTGGCAATAATGAAGAATAGCCAACTGCAATAAAGTTTTATTGCTGCCCATATGTTTTTGAACACTTTAGATGACCAAAAAGACAAGGAAAATAAAACAACAAACCTTGTTTTGCATGTAAAACCACTCTACTAGACAAAGAAATGTGGAATAACATTCCTGGACAAGGAAAAACATGCAATGAAATGTGTTAATACACAATTCTTATAAACAACTAAGTGAAAAAAGAAACCTCAATTAATGATGCCTAGAAACAAGCACTCAGATGTTTAAAAAGTTATTTACACAATGAGCACAAGATCTGAAGAATAGTAAATGCCAAAGTTAAAAGTATTTCATCCAGCAAACTACTGGAAATTAAAAACAATCTACTTTCTTTTTCCAAATCCAAATATATTCTTACTTTTGATGTTTTTAATGATGTTGAAAATAATTCAGAACAATTTCATAAACATTACCAGAACCTAGCACCCACTTGAAAAAAACAAGAGTAGTATTTAGAACAGTTAAATACTTGACTTTGTCAACACTGCTTAATTTTTTATGACTTCTAATATTGTAATAAGTGTGATCTCATTTACAATCTACTGCTATGCATGATTTATACAATCCCAGAGGAAAAAAAACCAATTAACAGCTACATATTAGAATCAGAATTACCATTTAACTCCAATTCAAACTCTGACAATGATGACAATAATAATAGTTCCAGCTCCATTCAAAATGACAATAATGACAATTCAAATTCTAATTCAGACTCTGAACAATATATTGTATTTTCTGATTTTATTAAAAAGCAAGAACTCAAATGGTTCAGCAATAATAATAAAAGTATCATGTTAGAGCATGTACATAATACTGATATAGAGTTTAATTTGAGATATTCTGAAAAGAATGTCATCAAATTAAATTCACATTTACACATCTGTATTAATCTAAAAGTAGCACTGAAAATTCCAGCAACAATAATGGTTCAATTTACATTTAGGAGTAATTTAGCAAAAAAAGAGATCAATATAAGAAAAGGAATAATTGATGCAGAATATGTAAAAAATATCATTGCAATACTACAAAATGATTCAGAAAAAGCCTATATTATAGAGTCAAATAAAAAAATAGTAAATAATATTCCTGTTTTTGGTTAAAATAACTTAGTTAGTTTCAATAAGAAATAAAAAAAAATTAAGAATAACAGCTAGAGGAATAAGTGAATTCGAATTTATGAGTAGAATAGATATATCAGTCAATATGACAAAAAAAGAAGTTATTGACAAGGAAGAAATTATCTTCATCTATCAATCAATTTTCATTTCATCATATGACTGGTATATATTAGTATTAGAAAGAAAAGTGAAGAACCAGACACAGATTTTTGAAGTGGAACCAACCATTTGTGAATCAAGAAAAATTGGGCTTACCAATCTTTATATACCAGCCAAGAACAACAACTACATCAAAGTTTTCATCTACAACACAACTGGAAATTCTATTAAAATAACAAAAGAAACTATTATTGGATACTTAAGCACCAAGGTTAAAAATCAACCACCAAACAACATTCCAAATTTTCTACAACTATGTAGATATGTGGACATCATATTACAAACAATATATAGAAAAAAAGAATATTATTTGCTTCAACCAGAACAATTGGAATAAATGAATTTAAGAAACTTAGATCTATTACAAAAGATACAACTTAAATTGTTACTCAATAATTTCAACAATATTTTTGCCAGTGAAAATGAATTTGGAAAAACTGACATCATTTAACACCAAATCAAAACAGGAGATGCAATGCCAATTAAACAACAAGCATATTGAGTACCATCAGCAAGTCATGAAATCATACAACAAGAAATTAACCAGATGTTAAACAACAAATTAATTCAACCATCAATGAGTTTATGGTCTTTACAAGTTGTATTGATTCAGAAAAAGAATGAAAAAATTTGATTTTGTGTAGATTACCAAAAACTTAATGGAATAACAAAAAAAGATAGCTACCCAACTCTAAAGATCCAAAAACTTTTTAATGTATTTGGAGAAAAAAAATGGTTCTCAACTTTGGACTTAGATAGTGGTTACTGGCAAGTAGCCATGAAGCCAAAAGATAATAAGAAGACAGCTTTTACAACCTGATGTTATAAGTGATTATTTGGAGTCTTAAATTAAATAACAAACTCATAACTTGATGCTTAATGGCTGATTTCATTGTTAATATTTGAAGATTTTGGTTATCTGAAAGTTTTGGTTGAAGTTCTTTGTATAATAGACAAAGATTCAATTGTTGTTTTAGTAGCCTCCCAGAATCGTAATTCCATCAAATTTTTTTCTCAGCATGATGGCTGGTAATTTGCTTGGTAAGCTATTCTTAAATCTATGAATTTTCTATCCTTATTTTACAGGTCTTTTACCAGTCCCTATGACATCTATAACTCAGCACTTTTTAATCCTTATCAATTAGTCAACAACAAGAAATAACAAAATAAAATAAAATAAAATAAAAAAAAAACAAAAAAAATAAGCCAAAACAATAAATGTTAGTATTCTGTCAATAAGTATAATCAAGAACTATTATTCCAATATGGTTAAGTATTTACAGTTATCAATATAAAGTGTTGATAGTAGAGAGTAGATTGAGATAACAAATAATTATTTATTGATATTTGTGAATTAGAATGTTGCTTAGATAAAATCTAAACTGAGAGATCTGTCTTTTCTGTTTTTAATGCTACTGCTATATATACATATTTGAGATTCCTCAATTTTTCTATTCCTCCCATCAAGAATTCGGGAATTTCTGGAATCCTGTAATTCTTTGTATAAGAATTCTGTAATTTCTGGAATCTTGTAATTCCTCTGAGAGAAATTCTGAAATTTCATATTTTACTATGTCTACTTTTAATTGGCTAATATATACTATTATGATTCTTATCTTCTATAAGTAATATTATTCACTTTTTTTAATATTGAGCTCCATCAAGATCCCTAAACTCTCTTAATTCTTCTTTTTTGATCATTTTTTGGACTTTTTTTCCAAGAATTATTTGTGTTATTTTGGTCTGTAATTCTTTAAATTGGGCATTGGTTATTTTACCTATTTAATTCATAGTAACTGTGTTTATTACTATGTTAAGTAGTATTTCTGGTTAGTCTTAAAATCCAGCATATAATTGATAGATGACTCTTGCTTCTGGCCATTTAGTAAGATAATCCATGACTACTGCAATATATCTGTTTTCTCTGCTGGTTATTATTAATAGTCTGATTAAGTCAATTCCAATGTGATCAAATAATTGTCCTACTTTGATTGGTCTTAGTGGCTTACTGGATTTTGTTTCTCTTCTTCTCTGACAAGCATCACAATTTTGAATATATTGAATAATGTCTGGATATATAGATGGTCAATAGTATCTTTTTCTGGTTCTTTTCATGATTGCTTCTTTATAAAAATATCCTGCCATTAGATTTGAATATATATTAAATAGTATTGTTCTTTTTTTTGCTTCTGTGATTACTCTGAATGATTGATCTGGATCCTTTTTGTTTTTCTGATATAATATATTTTGGTGAGTGATAAAATGTTTAAATTGTTGTTTTATATTGTTTTGTTTCTTTGAAGATAATTTTTTCTTGAACTACTAGGTATTAATATAGTGTTAGAGTTGTTAATATTTTTGTGTATTTATTTTTTGTTATATTTTTGGATTGGAATGTTCTTAAATTTGTCTTATCTGTAACAAACTATTAGCATTTCTGTTTTCTTTTCTCTTTTTGTAATGTACTATATAATTAAATAGTGAAAGTTATATTTTTCATTTAGCATAGCAATCATCTCCAAATTTTTGTTTTTGGATTGAAGTCAATCCTTTATGGTCAATATATATGTTGAATTTATGGCTTAAGTATTTTTTCTATTTTATGACTACTCAATAGATTGTTAAGTATTCTAGTGTTGGAGTTCTATAGTTCTTTTCAGCTAGACTTAAGCTGTAATTAGCATATGCTACTAAGTGTTCTCTTCTATCTGGTTTTTTCTGAGATAGTACAGCTTTTAATGCTTAACCCAATACATCAATTGTAATTATAAATGGCTTGCTATTGTTACGGTTAAAACACATAGTTTTTATTAATTATCACATGTATTAGCCACTGATGTCATATAATTAGCCACCCTATTTTTAGATAGTGATCATTGACCTGACCATTGACCTGATCATTGACCTGATTATTGACCTAATTATTGACCTGATCAATGACCTGATCATTGACCTGATCATTGACCTGGTCATTGACCACTTTAGATAGCTATATAAGCAATGATTCTCTTAGCTGTAGAAAGACATAATCAAAGTAACGAAATAAAGAATATTAATTACTTCCTCTCATAATCGCTTATTCCCCTTTCCTTACCTTCAAGTATCTACTTGTTGGCATTCACATACCTTATCTTTTCCCCTTCTTGATTTGTATTTGTTAGAATTAGCCTGAGAAGCAATTGGCTTGCTCTTGTAATTCATTGAATAAAGAAACGATTGAAAAGTACAATGATACCTGTTATTGATTCTAAGAATCGCCGAGTTGAGGCATAGAATAATAGCAGTAGTGTTATCTTGTTGACAATCACAAACTATTCCTCTACCTTCAGATTTAAGAAAAGATTAGCGACTGTGATTTTTATGAGACTGATCATGCACATTGAATTCCTACTTATTCAATTCGCTCCCTTATTGTAATTCCTTCTTTGTTTATTTCTATCACCATACAATACTGTTCTCCCTTGCTATTCGTTAGCTTGTTACTCCAACCCGTAACACTATAATCTGAATAAATTAATATTGAAGCTTAAATAAGTTTTTTTCTTAATATATTAAAAGCTTCTTGCTGGGTTTCCATCCATTTATATTTGGTGTTTTTTATTTAGAACTGGTGTAATAACTGAGCCAGTTTAGAAAAGTCTTTGATGAAGTAATGATAGTAATTTATAAATCCTAAAAATGCTTGTAGTTCAGTCAAGTTGATGGGTACTAAAAAGTTTTTAACTATCTCAATTTTGTCTGAATTCATCTTGATTCTGTTTTTGCTTACAACATGTCCCAAGAATTTTAATTCTGTTTTGCCAAAGAAGCATTTAGTGGTATTTAACTTTAAATTGGCTCTTCTTAGTCTTTTAAATACTTGTTGAAGATGGTGTAAATAATCATCAAATGTCTTGGAAAACACATTGGTGTTATCAAAGTAAACAACTACTGATTTCCATAATAGTCTAATATAGACAATTTCTATAAACCATTGAAATATGGCTGGTATATTCATTAAGCCAAATAGCATTATTTCAAATTTCAAATTTTTTTTTTGGGTTGTAAAAGCTGTTTTCTCCTTATCTTCTGGTTTTATAACTACTTGCCAGTAACCACTATCCAAGTCTAAAGTTGAGAACCATTTCTTTTCTTCAAATGCATCAAAAAGTTTTTAGATCTTTGGAGTTGGGTAGCTATCTCTTTTGGTTACTCTATTAAGTTTTTGGTAATCTACACAAAAGTGGATTTTTCCATTTTTCTTATGAATTAGTACCACTGATAATGACTATGGACTCATTAATAGTTGAATTAACCCATTGTCTAACATCCGATTAATCTCTTGTCAGATAATTTCATGGCTTACTGATGGTACTTGGTATGCTTTTTGTTTAATTGGCATTATATCTTCAGTCTTAATTTGATGTTGGATTATGTCAGTTCTGCCAAATTTGTTTTCACTGGCAAAGATGTTATTAAAATTGTTAAGTAATATTTTAAGTTGTATATATTGTAGTAAGTCTAAATTTCCTAAGTTTATCTGTTTCAATTGTTTTGGTTAGAGCAGATAACATTCTTTTTGTCCATATATTGTTTGTGATATGATATTCACATATCTACACAGTTGTAGAAAGTCTAGAATGGGGTTTGGTAGTTGTTCTTCAACTTTAATGCTTAAATATCTGATGGTGGTTTCTTTTAGTATTTTAATGACATTTTCTGTTGTGTTGTAGATGGAAATTTTAATATGTTTTGGGCTTTTGGCTGGTATGTAAAGATTAGTAAGTCCAATTTTTTCTGATTTACAAATGGTAGTTTCCACTTCAAAAATTTAAGCTTGATCCTTTATTTTCCTTTTTATGGTTAATATGTATTAGTTATATGGCAGAATAAAAATTGATTGATGAGTGGAGATAATTTTTTTCTTGTCAACAATCTCTTTCTTAGCCATATTTACTGGTACATCTATTTTTTCTGTGGATCTGAATCCACTAATTCCTCTTGCTGTTATCTCTAATTTTTTTCTGTTTTTTACTGATACTAATTGAGCTATTTTAATCAGAAGCAGAAATATTGTCTGTGCTATCTTTTTATTTGGCTCTATAATATAGGCTTTTTCTAAGTTATTTTATAGCATTGTAATAATATTTCCTACATAACCTGTGTCAATTATTCCTCCTCTAATATTAATTCTTTTTTTTGCTAAGCTACTCTTAAATGCTAGTTGAATTATTGTTGTTGCTAGGATTTCCAGTGCTACTTTAAGATTAATACAGGTGTGTAAATGGGGTTCTAATTTGATAACATCTTTTCTTGGATATCTTAAATCAAATTCTGTATTAGTATTATGTGTGCATTTTGGTATAATATCTTTATTATTATTACTGAATCATTTAAGTTTCTGCTCTTTAGTGAGGTTAAAAAGTATGATATATTGTTTTGGGTTTGAATTGGAGTTCAAATTGTTATTATCTTTATTGTCATTTTGAATAGAGCTGGAACTATTGTTTTTGTTGTCATCATTGTCAGAGTTTGAATTGGAATTGAACTGTAATTTTGATTTCACTTCACAGCTGCTAATTGGTTCATCTTCCTCTGGAATCATGTAAATTATTTGTAGTAGTGGATTATAGATGAAGTCACACTTATTACAATATTGAAAGTTATATAGAATCAAACAGTAATTATATAATCAGGTGTTTAACTGTTCTAAACATTGTTCTTGCTCTTCTTTAGTGAGTGCTAATTCTTGATAGTGTTTGTAAAATTGTTCTGGGTCCATAGAGTCTAAGATAATATCTGAATTTGGGCTCCAATTAAGTTTTATGAGTTCTGGTGAGTTGTTTTTAAACATTTTTATTTTTTCTGATAACATTTCTTTGATTTTGACAAGTGTTATGCACCATATTTTGTTATTGTTATGTGGATATCTGTCCAAACATCTTACTGCTCTTCTCCATACTGCTTCTATTGGTGTCTTTTTTCTTATCCAGTTACTTATTAGGATCATGTATTAGCATAATTTATTGTACATTCCTCTTTGCTCTAGAATGTTATTCCACATTTTTTCATATAATAGAGTTTTTCTACATGTAAGACATGATTTATTATTCTATTTTTCTTGTTGTTTAAGTCATCCAAAACACTTTAAGACACATGGTTAGCAATAAAATTTTGTTGTTATTGGGTATTCTTTATTATCATCACAGCATGTGCCTATTAATAACAATTTTTTGCCATAATTGATGCACATCAGTTTCAATTGGCAATAATTAGATGATTGTGGTAAAGTATAGATGTATGATGTATAAGTTGTAGTGGTTGCAAGTGCTGGCTTTTCTTCTTTTTCTTTTTTTTTCTCTTTTTCAGTTTCTTCTTACTTCCAAATTAGTGTCAGCTCATTCTGATTGTTATTAGTTTACAATATTTGATTATTATTCTAGGTAAGTTTTTCTTTTTGCTTTTCCTTTCCTTTTTTGTCCCATAAAAGTATAAGCAGTAGTTCATTGTGCTTGTTGTTGGCTTATGAGACTTGGTAGGCTTTTCAGATAGATTTTTTTTCTTTTTCAAGCTTAATTAGTAGTGCTGGAATGTAAATAGTCTTGAAGTGACCACATATGGTTGGTACACATGTGTGTTATCCGTTCTGACTGAGTTGGAGCTCTTGTATAGTCCAATCAAGCACTGTATTGGTTTTAGACAACCAGTCATTGCCAATAAGTGCTTGGTATTGAGTGGCTTCTATTACTAAGACTTTGATGAAAATAATAATGCTGTTGACTTCAAATAGAAAGTTGTCAATTTCACCTATAGAAGTTTTGGTTGCTCTATCAGCTGTAATGATTCTGGTGCTGAGAGTGCAATTAACTTAGTGACTTAATTTGTCCATGAATTGTCATGTAATAATGCTGTCTGCTGATTTGCTATTAAGGATTAGTTTAATAGACTGACCATCAACTTTGGCATTAGTGTATATTACAGTAATAGGTTTGGTGTTGAGAGTGGCTCTGCTAAAAAGAAGTGTTGTTAATTCCTTGAGTTCAAATAGAAAAATGGCTGCAAGTAATTTGTCTTCAGTAATAATTGCTGGAAATATATTACTGGTAAGTGGCTTTTGGTTGGCTTCCAAGTTGTTAGATATGGTGTCTTCTGGGGTAACCAAGAGACTTAAATAGTGTTGAAAATTTGGGTTTTGAGTGTATCTGGTTTTTGAACTTCACTGGCATGATTTTGATGACTGATTTGAGAAATTGAGAATTGGTTTGTGGACAACCATTACTGATCTTCAGTTTTGGGTGACTCTTAATCTGAAATTTTCTAATGTTATCTGAGCTGTATTTGGTAATAGTATTGAAATTATAGATGTCTAATAAATTACTTGTGGCTGCAGTGGTTAATAAATTATGGGTGTTGCCAGTTGATAAATTGGTGTTTGATATATTGGCTGTATTATTTAAGAGTAATGAGACTAATATTAATATTGTTTGGTTAATAGATTGTTGGTGTAGTTCAAGGTTTGAAATTTGCAATTGGAGTTTTGATACTAATTTTCTGATCATTGGTTGTCTATTCTTAGTCAGCAGTTAATTCTCAAATGTTTTTGTTTACTGCAATAGTGGCAAATATGCATTTCCTGTTGTCATTGTTGATTGCTTGATGATGATAGACATAATTGATTTTGGGAACAATTTAAATTTCCCTAATTATTGCATTATTGTGGAGATTAATAAATTGCCTGATTGTTGTTAACTAAGTATCTTTCTAATTTCTAATTGATCAAATTACTGAACTGTTTTAATTTGGAATCCAAGTAAAATAATCTGTTTATTACTAAATTTACAGTTTGTGCATGATTGGCTTCTAGTTCAGCTGATTCAAAGTCTCTGGTGTGGATGATTGTAGCTTGAAGGTTGATTGGATGTAATGGATATACATATTGGAGAATACTATTGTATAGTCTATAAATAAACTGATTCAAAATCTAAGTCATTGTAAAATAGTTAGTGTCAATAGCTTAAATTTGGTGCAGATTCCTGTAAAAACATCCTAGGTAGGTAATGACTACTTTACTTTCTCCTTGCTTAATAGTGGTAAAAGTATTTGTCAAGCAATTAATGCTATTATTGTTACTAAAATATCTCAAGAATTCAAGTTTGAATTCTTAGAAAGTTTGTGGTCTGATAGTATTACAGGTAATTTTTAAATGGTTTGTTGGGTGATTTCTGAAGATTGTTTGTATCTGAAGATTTTGGTTGAGTTCTTTGTATAATGAACAGAGATTCAATAATGTTTTAATAGCTTTTCGAAATCACAATTCCATCAAATTTCTTTCTTAGCATAGTGGCTGGTAATTTGGCAGAAATGCTCTTCTGGTAAGCTATCCTTAAATTATCAAACTTTATACCCTTCCTTTGGGGTCTTTTACCAGGCTATCTTTGACATCAATAACTCAGTACTTAATCCTTAATTTCAATTAGTAAACAACAAAAAAAAATAAAAAAAAATAAAGAAAATAAAAGAAAATAAAAAAATAAAAAAAATAAAAAAATAAATAAGTGTTTTGTTAATAGCCATAATTAAGAGCTATTGTGCCAGCAGATTAAGTAGTGGATAATAACATGGATTTAAGAATAATAGATAATTTTATTAATATGGAAGCAATTTCACTTCAAGTTATAGTATACTATCTTTTGAAGGAAGGGTATTTAATAATTATGACTTGCAAATCTAATTGACTCTGAGAGTCTTACTGACTTTAGAAGTCTAAAAGTCTAATTGACTTATTTTCTAGCTTCTAATACTACTGCTATATATACATAAATTTCATTGTATAAGATTCCTTGAATTCTTCAATTTTCTAGCCAGAAATTCTGGAATTTCTGGAATCCTACAATTCTTTTAAGAAGAATCTTGGAATTCTGAAATCTTGTGATTCCTTGTATGAGAATTCTGAAATTTCTGGAATCCTGCAATTTCTCTGAAAAGAATCCTGGAATTCCACATTTACTATATCTACTTCTGATTGGCTAATTTATATGCTAATATAATTTCTATATTCTATAAGTAACAGCAGCTAAGCTTTAATACCATAAATTGGCAGTATTTTGGAGAAAATAGGAAATTGCTTGAAGAGCTCTGTTGTTATTCCATCCATTGGCTGTGATGACTTTTTCTATGTTGTTAAGTCATACTTAGATATCATTATTTTTACCAGTAAATTTCTCAATTTTGGCAATAGGTATATATGTCATTAGTACTAATAATAGTTGTTATTGTGGTTGGAGTTGAGATTGCTATTGTAGTTACTGTTGGGGTGGTGGTTGTGGCTGTTGCTGTTACTGTTTGGTAATTGGTAAAACTGGTAGTAGATCAATCATGATTACTGAAAGTAAGTTTTGGGCAACAATAGGAATGGTATTTGGATTGTTCTAATTTTGCTGAGTTAAAATAATCAGGATTTAAATTTCTGGGTTTTTTAGAATTGGATTTCACTTATTAATTTTTTGATTGCTATCTTCTTTTTCTTTGGAATTGGTTATTTTTCAAGAACTAATGGCTCTAAAATCTGGTTGTGATAATGATGATTAAGTTCTTGATAGTATTGGGGATCACAATTTAAATCCCTCAAAATAATTGTTATATGTTTCTAATAACTCTGTTTTCTTTTGTTTACTTTGGAACAGAATTCTGTTTAATGGTATTATTATATTTGTGGTTAACACATCTATTGATGTTATATTAATGGTATTTCTGGGTGTATGATGATATGATAGATTAACAGGTAAATCAACTCTCTGTTTTTTCTAAGTAGATAATTGTATTTGCTTTGGAATTTCTGCTGGTGTTTGCAATTTTCTTTTGTTGGCAAAAGTAATGGGAAATCTTTGTTTGGTGTATTTTTCTATTTTTCTATTTATTTCCATGATAAATAGTGCAAATAAATAATTCTGTGGCAGTGTGGTGCTTTGGAGTAGTTCATTAAAAAAATTATTAAAAGCAGATTCTGGATTTCTTTGGTTTCCCAAATGATATACTATTTTTTTGTTAACATGGCAATTGAAAGCTAATTTTATTGGCCAACTATTATTTGTTAATTCGAGATGGGTGTAATAATATTGGAATAAAAATTTTGCAAATTCCAAGTGGAATGTCTCTGTTTCTTTAGATTCTGCTACTGTTTCAGATAGTTGCTATTGGTGCTGGTTCTCTGTTAAATTATATCTCACAGAGAGCACCAAATGTTATAGATGATTATTTGAGATCTCAAATCAAATAACAAACCCATAACTTGGTGCTTAATGGCTGATCTTGTTGTTAATATTTGAAGATTTTGGTTATCTAAAGGTTTTGGTTGGAGTTTTTTGTATAATAGACAGAGATTCAATTGTTGTTTTAATAGCCTCCCAAAATTGCAATTCTATTGAATTTCTTTTTCAGTGTGATGGCCAGTAATTCTCCTGGTAAGCTATCCTTAAATTTATGAGTTCTCTACCCTTATTTTACAAGTTTTTTATCAGTTCTTATAAAATCTGTAACTCAGTGCTTTTTAATCCTTATTAATTAGTTAACAACAAGAAATAACAAAAGAAAATAAAAGAAAATAAAAAAAATAAGTTAAGGCAATAAATATTAGTATCTCATTAATAACCATGATTAAAAGCTATTGTTCCAGTGTGGTTAAGTATTTGCAGCTATTAACACTTCATGTTAATAGTGAAGAGTGGATTGAGATAGCAAATAATTATTTATTGATATTTGTGAATTAGAATATTGCTTAGATAAAATCTAAACTGAGATATCTGTCTTTTTTGCTTCTAATGCTACTGCTATATATACATATTTGAAATTCTTCAATTCTTTTATTTTTTTTATCAGAAATCTTGGAATTCCTGAAATTTTGCAATTCTTCAAAAAAAATCCTGAAATTCTGGAATTCTGTGATTCCTCATATGAGAATCTTGTAATTTCTTTGAGAGAAATTCTAAAATTTCATATTTTACTATGTTTACTTCTGATTGGCTAATATATACTATTATAATTTTTATCTTTTATAAATAACACCAAAAAGAGAATTTCAAATTCAAAGTTATGTCTTTTGGCTTAATAAATGCTTCAGCTACTTTTTAATGGCTAATAAAAATAGTTTATAAAGAACTATTATGAAAATCAGTAGTTGTTTACTTAGATAACACCAATGTGTTCTTCAAGATATTTGATAATTATTTATACCAACTCTAACAAGTGTTTGAAAAACTAAAAAGAATTGGATTAAAGTTAAATACCACTAAGTGTTTCTTTGAAAAAACTAAACTTAAGTTTTTGGGACATGTTATAAGCAAAAATGGCATCAAAACAGATCCAGACAAAATTGAGATTGTTAAAAACTTTCTAGTACTAACTAATCTTACAAAATTAAGAACATTCTTAAAATTTGCTGAATACTACTACTATTTTATCCAGAATTTTTCCAAATTGGCCCAATTACTCCACCAGCTCCAAGCAAAGAACATAAAATACAAATGGAAAAAAAAACAACAAAAAACATTTGATACATTAAAAAAAAAACTTATTCAAGTTCCAGTTCTAATATATTCAGATCACAATAAACCATTTATTATCATCACAAATGCATCAAACCAAGCATTAAAAGCCATGTTATTTTAGAAAAAACTAAATAGATAAGAACACCCAGTAGTATAAGCCAACAGAAGTTTGAGTTTAGCTAAAAAAAACTATGGAACTTCAGTATTAGAATACTTGGCTATTTATTAGGCTATTATTAAATAGAAAAAATACTTGAATCAAAAGTTTGATATGTACACTAATTACAAAGGATTGATTTCAATTCAGAAACAAAAATTCTGAAATAATCATTATATAAGATGGAAAATAGAACTTTCACTATTTAATTATAATGTACATTATAAAAAAGAAAAAAAAAAGAAAAATACCAACAGTCTATTATAAATGAAACAAATCTGAGAACATTTCAACCCAAAAATATAACAAAAGATGAATACACAAAAATATTAACAACTCCATACTATATTAATACCCAGCAGTTTAAAGAAAAATTATCTTAAAAGAAATGAAACAACATAAAACAACAATTAAAATATTTTATTATTTACCAAAATATATTATATTGGAAAAACAGAAAGGATTCAAATTAATTATTCAGAGTAATCACAGAACCAGAAAAAGAAACAATACTATACAGCATGTATTCAGATCTGATAGCAGGACATTTTTATAAAGAAGCAACCATAGAAAGAACCAGAAAAAAATATTATTGGTCATCAATGGTATTCAGATATTATCTAATATGTTCAAAATTGTGATGCTTATTAGAGAAGAAGAGGAACAAAACCCAGTGAACTATTGAAACCAATTAAAGTAGGACAACTATTTAATTGAATTGGAATTGATTTAGTTAAACCATTAACAATCACCAACAAAAGCAACAGATATATTGCAATAGTCATAGATTATCTCACAAAATGGCCAGAAGTAAAAGCAATTCAATGAGCAGATGCAGAATTCATAGCCAAATTTGTTTATTAAGATCTAATTTGTCAACATAGATATTTAAAAGAATTGTTATCAGATCAAAGAACTCACTTTATAAACAGAATACTAACAGAATTAAGTTAAAATTTGGAATTAAAAAACCATTATTATCATCATACTATCTACAAACAAATGGTTTAGTTGAAAAGTTCAACAGAACATTGTGTGAAGCAATTGCTAAAATCAGCCAAGAAAACCAGAACAAATGAGATTTATTTATATCATTAGTATTATTTGCTTATTAGACAATAAAGCAAGATACCACACAAGTGACACCATTTGAATTAATATATGGTAGAACTCCAACATTACTAGTTAAAATAGAAGTCAATACATATTCAACAGAACTAATAACAGAAGACAATTTCTAAGAAACATTATTAAGAAGAATGTATAACTTAATAAAAACTTTAGAAAACAAATAACAAAAAGCAGTTGATAACATCCAAAAGTTACAAGCAAAACAAAAAGAATGGCATAATAACCAATTACCAAATAAACCAGTCGAATTCAAGATTGGAGACAAAGTATTTCTATATTGTATCAAAGCAGAAAAACAATGGAATAAAAAGTTTGACCCCAAATGAGATGGACCATTTCACATTAAAGAAATTTTGGAAAATAGAGCATATAAGCTAAAATGAAACAACAAAATCTTAGCCAAAACAGCACATAGTAATTGACTAAAATCTTATTATTACACATCATTATTTACCAATAATATTTCACAACTGGAAGTACAAAGAACACTAGTGAGACCAAATAAGATCCCACGAAATCTGGAACCAATTATACATATTGAAACAAAACATGTTGATCTAATTTATTAAAACAATATATAAGAAATCAAAGCATGTAACAACAACAACAGAAAAATAAAAATTCCAAATCACATTCACCAACTAGCACAACAATTATTTCAGATCATAAATTAACAACAAACAAACATAGAAATAATAATCAATCATTAAACCATCTGCTATAAAAACACTAAAAGAAAAAGGAAAAAACTACATCATATCAATAAATACACAAAGAAATTAACAATAATATCAACAAAATCATTGAGAAAGTAAATAGCACTTTCAAAAAACCAACTGTTATTGTTCAACCAAAAGAGGTGACAACAAAAAATTGGAATCAATAGATAGAACAATTTCCAGTTTTATATTGCTATTGGCATCTGGGACAAAAATTAATGATTCAAAATTTGTATATGAATCAAACCAAAAGAGTCTTTGATTAAAAGATTATATAAGATATAGAAAACTTTATTAGAAAGAAATCTAATTTGGATATATACATCAAAACTATCTACTAAATATACACTATCTTTTAAAACTATTCAGAGATACTATTATAACCAAAAATTAGTAGCTTATCCATTAATCAATAGGAAAGAATAATCAACAGCCAGTTTGAGGAACTCCATGAAAAATAGATAAAATAATCTTAAAAAAGAAAATTATAGAATTATTACAAAAAGAAATATTAGGAAATTTTGATGGAACTTAATATTAAAAGGAAAAGATAATGTTACACTTAAAAAAGAGAAAAAATAATACATAATCAAAAAAAAAACACATAATTATAAATTAGTCAATTAGAATAAAAAAAAAAAAAAAAGAATTTTTCAGAAAATCTTGAATGTTTTAGGAAATTCAGAATTATTCAGAAAATTCAAGATATTTCAGAAAAGTTGAGAATTTTTCAGAAAATCTTGAATGTTTCAAGAAATCAAAAATTTTACAGGAAATCTAGCAAAAAAAAATTTCTCATGTAAAAAGAATTATGTATATATAGTAGAAGCATTAGAAGCAAGAAAAGCATCTACAAAAATAAAAACCTCTATTCCTATCTATTCATTAATTACTTCAAGGATAATTACTATTAACAAAAGTGAAATTATTAATTACCAAATAAAAATACATTTGTTATCATCCAATTTATGTTATTACTGTTTGTTTAAAGATCTAATCACAACTTCTTCTTATCAACACTTCATGTTAATAAAATCTAATTTTTAATCACACTGGAACAATAGTTCTTAATCATGGTTATTGATGAAATACTAATTGTTCTTGCCTTGGCTTAATCTCTTTATTTTCTTTATTTTATTGCTTTGATTTGTTTGATTGTTGTTTACTAATTAATTAAAGATTAAAGCACTGAATTATTAACATTAAAGTTAGCCTGGTAAAAGACCTAGGGAACAAGGGTAGAAATCATGTAAAATAAGGATAGCTTATCAAAAAAACATCTTTGTCAGATTACCAGTTACCATATTGAGAAAAAAATTTGACAAAATAACACATTCTGGGAGGTTATGAGAAAAAAAAACTTAAATCTCTGTTTATTATATAAAAAACTCAACCCAAAATCTTTAGACACCAAAATCTTTAGATATAACTCAACAAAATTAGCTAGTAAATACCAAGTTATGGATTTGTTATTTGCTTTGAGACCCCAAATAATTACTTGTTACAGTGTATTGATTATTGTATTTGAATATTCTATTAAAGGTAATCTTATTTTTACCAGTGTTTTTAGTTTAAAGGTCAATAAGCTTATAATTTATCTGGGTTTTTTTAGCAAAATTGTTGGTAAGTTGGAAAGAAATATGGTTTTTTTGAAAAAAAAAATGCTGTATAAATAATGTTAATATGTCTGGTAATTTGAAGTGTTTAATAAGTATAAATAATAACATATTTTCTAACTTGATATTTTTTGGTCAGTTAAGCCTATTAGTATTAAAACTGATTTTTTGAAAATAATTAAATGGCTGGTTGGATTGGTTTCTTATAGTGTTACTTTGATTGATGTTATTCAAAAAATATTATTTTTGGATAAGTTTTCTTTTATTGTATTAACTTAGTATGATCTGAATTGATTCAAGTAACTAGTTACATGTAGAAAGCATGTAAGCTATATTTAATTGAATTTTCTTTTATGTTTTTGTATATTAGATAGTAGTTAAGTCTTGCTTGTTAAATTTAATTAATAAACTTCTAATAAAAAATATTAATAAAATTTATTAATTATAATTAAATTAATTTTTTGGTTTTTAAATAGTTTATTTTGATTAAGAAAGATATAGTTTAAATAACAAAATTAATATTAACAAATTATTATAAAATACCAAAAATAAATATAAAGTTTTATTTTATATTTTGTTTATAGAATAACTATATATAATTTGTAAAAAATTTTAAGCTTAATTAATAGAAAAACATATATAATTAATTATTATTTGATTATATATATACAGATTAAATATATAATTATTTGTTTTAAAACCAAAAATTATTTAATAATATTAGTTGTAATTTTAATTCTTAAAAATTCTAATTTAAAATAGATTAATAAGATTATTTTTATGTTTTATATATAAAAAATTTGATTATATTTTTTTTGTATTTAATATCTTATTAATTTTTAAAATTAAAACTAAAAATCTTTTTATTATTATTATTATTTAATAAATGAAATCCAAACACTACTTAGTGTTATACATCAAAGAAATAATCTAAACTAGGCATGAATTATGCACTTTCTACACATAACCAGCCACTCAAGCCAATCAGAACAATACTATACAGCTATATAAACTGAAACAGAAAAATAAACAAAATTTGTGGAACTTAAAATAAACACTAAAAGCTTCAGTAATGCCAAGCAATTTAATCATACCAGCAGAAAATTCCAATACCAAACCAGAAATTGACACAAAAGTCAAACCATCCAATAGAATCAATCCAGTTTTCTCTATATAAACACAATATTTAACATGAACCATCCAAATATTATTCCTAAAGGCAAAACCAAAAGAGTGCACAAATTTGACAACTTCCAAACTGGCAATCTTGGGATTGCAGAAGATGGAAATAGTCTTGCAAAACCAATCATCAAAAACAAAACTCTTATAAAAAGCCATGAATACAGAAGAATCAGAAACACAAGATAACAATAGCTGTAGCATACTTGAAGAGAAGTAAGAAAATCAGAAAGAATTTTCCATGAAGCCATATAAGATTCCAATATTTGATGTCTAGTAGAATCATTGATCTTACAAAAAAACACATGATCTAATACTTCCATATTACCACAATACAAACACAATACACTAGAATAATGTTTGTTATAAAGGTGCTTTTGAATGGCAACAGGCAGTCGATGATACAAAACTTTTATAAAATAAGTGCATGTACTAGCCAAGAGCTTGCTGGTAAAACCAGTAGCTATATGCAAGTTAGGATGTCACACCAGCAACAAGTGAAGCCAATTGACCTCAAAAAGCAAATTACTTGTCAAAAACTTGGAATTAGAATCAACCTCCCAGTGTGCATGACAAACCAAACAATAAACATTACATACAAAATGTCTAGAATTGCCAGAAACAACACTACCATCAGCCACTATAAAGTGTTTATCCAAGCGAGAAGAAAAACGCCAACCAGAGAGAGAGGCAGCACCAGCAATCACATTAGCATGCTTATTCTCCAAAACACCAGAGTGATCCTTTACTTTGTGCCAACTAATCCTCAAATTTTTACTATGAATGATATTAACAATATGCTGACACTCAATTCAATACTGATTGTAAAAGTCAGGATACATCAGACCCAATTTTAACTTACAAGCATCCAAAGCAAATTGATTATCTGAAAACAAATAAACAGAGCTAGATAAGAAAACACACTTCAAGACCAACACAATAGCCTGTAATTCCACCATAGTTGATAACATCAAACCTAATATACCTATGCCCAAATCTAAATCAATGTTCTTGAAAAAAGTGGCAGCACCAGCTTTACAGCCAACTGTGCCCAAATCCTTCAGAGACTTATCTGTATACACGGATAAACTACTAGAACCAACCTGAGAGAAATGGTTGCAAACAGATACAAAATTACTAGAGTTAAAAATGTTCAAAAAACCAACTCCACTCAAAACCAAGGAACAAGCAGAAGAGGAAGCCACACTATTGAAAAATATTGCAGAAATCTTGAACCACTCAGGAACAGGATCATGAAAGTCTAGTTTTTTTCACCACCTGAAAGTACACCAATTAAAGACAGCACTATAACTATTACAAAGTTGATTTACAAAAGCTACACTATACTGATGGAGAGAAGAGAGAAACTTAAGAAATCTTGACTTGTCCAGAACAGCAGACATAAAAATCCCATCATGAAACTAAAAGAAACTGGCCAAAGAGCCACTCAGGAACAAATTGCAATCAAGAAAAATATGAACCATGCCCACCAGAAAGTTATTAAAAATACTGACACAAATATGAACAGAAGAACTTAATAGATAAACAGGGTATCAATACAGAACTTGTAGGTCATGAGATCTGTAAAAAAACAAGTGATCCAAAACTCCACCAGAATTCACAAAACTAACAAAAGAAGCAACTTTACTCTCAAACTGAACTTGTAAGAAAGATTTTAAACCATAAAAAAAAGGGTGGTGAATTGTATCACTAGGAAAGTTAAGTGGTAGACCAGATTTAAGTTTCAAGTTTTTATGAATTAGAGCATTCTACTTGTTGCACACACTAACAGAAATAAAACTAAACTGCATCCTATAGCTGACTATAGAATAGAAAACCACTAACACCAAATACAAAAGCTGCTTATCCAAGATAGTCTTTTTCAGGACCAGATTGGTGAAAAAATGAACATCTGAATTTGTCTTAGCCAAACTAGGCTTCAAGAAATCTTTAGTTGAAAGAAAAATACCCAAATACTAATGAGATTCATCTTTTTTTGTAATAAAGATTGGTGAGCCACTAATAGAAAAAGAAAAATTGCTGACTCTGCTATTAATAGAAATGGCCATTGTCTTGTTATTATTGATTGAAATGTTATTGATCTGAAAAAATTCACCAGCTACATTGAGAATATGTTGGGTAGTACTCTGACTGTTACCAACCCAAATTGTATTATCAACAAAAGCACCAGCAGCAAAAAAAGAAAAAAGTTCAGTTTAAAATTCAGCATGACTACTTTTGGAAATAAAATAAGAATTCAATCTATACTCACACACACTCTCTTGACACTTGACTTCACACAATAGAGAATCATAAAATATGCACCACAGAAGAGAAAAAAATACTTTTCCCTAATCCAGACTATTGTGCACATGATAACTATTCATCAAACCAAAATCTGTTATAACTCAATTGGTGTGATCTTTATGAATACCACTGAAAAATCAAATGAACTTGCCATACATTTTAATTCTGACCAAACTCTTCTCAAAATGCTTCCAGTCAACTGAATTGTATGCTTTCCACATGTTTTATAAAACTAGTCAAAGCTCCCAGTCCTTTTCCAAAGCATTCTCAATAACCAAACCAATTGCAAAAATAGGAGACTAAGTTGTCATACCCTTTAAAACCAAAAAATTGTTCTTACAAAGAACATCAAAAGTGCTACATGCCAAAGAAATCCTGTCAGAGAGAATCTTGAAAAGAATTTTACAAGCTGTTTCAATTAAAACAATAGGATGGGTATTTGTCAGAACACCCTTCTATTCATATAGTTTGGGAATTATTAAGACCCAAGCCTTCTTTCAAAAGCTGAGCACCAATTTACCAGACAAACAAAAATTCAAAAGCACCAGAAGCATATCCAAGACTGTCTTATCACAACACTTTCAAAACTCATTTAATATATTTGAAAGACCAGCACCTTTGCTATCAGACAAATTAGAAACCACTTCAAACAATTCATTAAATTTAATTGAATACATGACACCAGAAAAAGCTTCATCAAAAACATACTTTAAAAGTTAATATTAATAATACCAGTTACCAGAAATATCATCTACTACTCTATACTTTCTAGTCCAACTCTCTATGATCACATCTACCTTAAACTTGACCAAATCAGATTCCAGAATTAGTTCATTATCAACTACCAGATAATCTTTTTTAAATTTAAATAAATACAGATTTTTTGCTATTTATGCCAAAAAAAACAGTTTAATTACTTAATTTAATAGTATTTTATAAGCTTAAATAATTAATAATAATTAGTTTAATATTTTATTTAGTATATTTTATAATGATTTTTTGTTAACTAATTTTATTAATTTTTTTTATTTTTTTTTATTTAACGAGTAAGGTCCACACACAACCTAGCACTATACATCAAAGAAATAATCTAAACTAGGCGTGAATCATGCACTTTCTACATGTGACCAGCCACTTGGGCCAGTCAGGACAACACTATGCAGCTATATAGACAGAAGCCGAGTCACCAATGCCAGAAAAAAACATACAAGACTTGTGAAAACCAAAATGCACACCAAAAGCTTCATCAATACCAAGCAAATCAACCACACCAGCAGAAAGCCGTGAAATCAAACCAGATACCAAAATAGGAGATGAACCATCTAAAGGAATCATTCTGTGCTTTTCCATGTAGGCATGGTGTTTGGCCCAAACCAACCAGATCTCATTTCTAAAAGCAAGGCCAAGAGAACGCACAAAATTAACAACCTTCAAACATGCCACCTTGGGATTATGGAAGACGGAGACAGCTTCACTGAACTATTTATCAAAAACAAAACCCTTATGGAAAGCCATGGACACTGAAAACCCTGAAACACAAGACAACAACAACTGCAACAAAACTGAAGAAGAGACAGAAGAACCAGAAAGTGTTTTCCAAGCATTCATGTGAGAATCCAACAACCGACGCCAAGCAGAATTATCGACTTTACAAGAAAAAACATGATCTGACACCTCTACCTCACCACAATATAGACACAATACACTGGAATAAAATCTATTATAAAGTCATTTTCAAACAGCCACAGGCAAGCAATGATGCAAAACCTTCATAAAATAAGAGCGCGCATTAGCCAAAATTTTGCTAGTAAAACCGGTGGCCATATGCAAATCAGGATGCCACACCAAAGAAGAGCGGGACCAATTAACATCAGCACACAAGTCGACAGGCAAAAATTTAGAACCAGACCCCACCTCCCAACGCACATGACACATGGCACAAAAAGTGTCACAGACGAAGTGCCTTGAATTGCCAGAGACAACGTTGCCATCAGCCATCAAAAAGTGTTCATCCAGACAAGATGGAAGAAACCAGTCAGAAACAGAAACAGCACCAGCAATTACATCAGCATGCTTGTTCCCCAAAATCCCAGAATGACTTTTGACTTTGTGCCAGTTAACTTTAAAGCTCTTACTGTAAATGACATTGGCAATGTGCCGATGCTCAACCCAACACCAATTACGGAAATCAGGAACCACCAGACCCAATTCCGATTTGCAAGCATCCAATGCAGACTGACTATCCAAAAATAAATAAACATTACTAAAAACAGGAACACACTCGAGAGCCAACGCAATTGCCTATAATTCAACCATAGTAGATGACATCAACCCAGACACGCCAACACCCAAACCCATACCAATGTCCTCGAAAAAGACCGCAGCACCCACTTCACAGCCAACTGTACCCAAATTTCTCAATGATCCATCAGTGTAGACCAATAGTACCCTTGCATTGACTTGCGAAAGACGATCACAGACAGACACAAAACCAAAGGAATCCAAAATGTTCAAGGGACCAATATTAGCAAAAAAAGGGATGCGGACAGAAGAGGAATCCTCACCAGCAAGAAACATAGCAGAAAGTCTGAACCACTCAGGAATAGGGCCACGGGGGTCCAGTTTCTTCCATCACTTAAATGTGGACCAATCAAAGACAGTACCATAATGATCACAAAGTTGGTCTACAAAGGCCACACCATACCACTGAAGTGAAGGGAGACATCTAGAGAAAACTGATTTACCCAAAACAGTTGACATGGGCATCCCACTATTGGCATGAAAAGAATTGGTAAAGGATCCACCCAAAGACAATTTGCAAATATAAAGCACGCAAACCATATCCACCAAAAAATTATTAGAGGTGCTAACACAAATGCGAACAGGAAAACTCAATGGATGAATAGGGTGCCAACATAAAACCTGCAGGTCATGAAACCTATGAAAGAACAAACATCCCACAATCTCACCAGCGTTGGCAAAATTAATAAGAGAAGCAACCTTGCCTTCAGACTGAATCTGCAGGAAAGATCTCAAACCATAAAAGGAGAGGTGGTGAATCGAATCACCAGGAAAATCAAGTGGAAGTCCAGATTTGAGCTTCAGACCCTTATGAATCATAGCATCTCACTTGTTGCAAATGCCTATAGGAACAAAGCTAAATTGTGTCCTGTAGCTAATTATAGGTTGGAGAACTGCTGAAACCAAATATAAAAACTGCTTATTTGAGATAGCTTTTTTTAGAACCAAATTTGTAAAGAAACAAACGTCTGAATGCGCCTTAGCTAAACTGGGTTTGGAAAGGCCATCAGTTGACAGAAATATGCCCAGATACTAATGGGATTCACCCTTTTTGGCAACAGAGATAGGCAAACCACTAATGAAAAAAGTGGGATTTCCAACTTTACAATTGATAGGAATAGCTACTGTCTTGTCATTGTTTATTGAGATGTCATTAATCCGAAAAAACTCACTAGCAACGTCCAAAATGTGTTGAGTAGCACTCTGACTACTGTCTACCCAAATTGTATCATCAACAAAGGCACCAGCGGCAAAATAGAAAGAAAGCCCAGCTTGCGATTCGACATGACTACTCTTGAAAACAAAATGAGAAATTAGCCTATACCCACAGATACTCTCCTGACGCTTGACTTCACACAAAAAGGGATCATAAAAAATGCACCACAGAAGGAGGGAAAAGACCTCCCCTTGATCTAAACCATCATGGACACGATAACCATCTGTCAAACCAAAATCTGTCATGACTCGATTAGTGCAATCTCTGTGAATGCCGCCAAAAAACCGAATAAACTTGTCGCACATTTTAATTCTGACCAAACACTTCTCCAAATACTCCCAGCCAATAGAATCATACGCCTTCCTCATATCCTGCAAGACCAGCCAAAGCTCTCGGTTCTTTTCCAGGGCATCCTCAACAACCAAACCAACTGGAAAAATGGGGGACTGTGTCGTCATACCTTTCAAAACTGAAAAATTATTACCACAAAGGACATCATGAGTGCTGCATGCTGAAGAAATCCTGTCTGAGAGTATTTTGGAGAGAATCTTGTGAGCTGTCTCAATCAGTGCAATAGGACAAGTATTTGTAAGAACACCCTCCCATTCATACGGTTTGGGAATCATCGAAACCCAAGCTTCTCTCCAAGGACCAGGGACAGCTTCCTTAGATAGGCAAGAGTTCAAAAGCACCAAGAGCATATTAAGGACTGAAATATCGCAATGTTTCCAAAATTCATTTGAGATACCTGAAAGGCCAGCAGCTTTGCCATCCGGCAGGTTGGAAACAACCCCAAACAATTCATCGAAGTTGATCAAACCCATTACACTAGAAAAAGCTTTGTCGAAAACATAATCCAAAGGATGATACTGGCAAGACCACTCATCATTAATGTTGAGCACCACCCTTCGCTTTCTAGTCCAGCTTACCATAATCTCATCCACCTTAGACTTCACAAGAGCAGGATCCAACACCAGCTCATTCCCCACCACCAAATGATCCAAAACCACCTTGCAGAAGGGTCGCTCTAAAACACTACATACAGTATGACTTTTGTTCAACTCAAAACTCTCTATTCTTTTGTCAATTGCCGACTTAATCTGAGATTTGTTGGCATGGTTTGATTCTGACAACTTAGATGAATGGTAAGATTTTCTTATCTTGGCCAAAGCTGAACAAATGGTATCAAAATGAGAACCCGAAAGAAAGAGAGACTCCACAACAGAAGCATTCGCAGTATCAATACCCTTCCATGTGTCAAGTAAAGAAACAAATTCCTCACAAGAGACCAGACGAGAGGCTTTGACAATCTTCGACACCAAAAGCTCTAATTTATGAAATCTGGATGATACTCTATTATAGACATTGTCAAAACTCTTAAACCATTTTTTTTGAAAACGTTCTCAGCCAACAAACACACCACTTGGTGAAGGTGACTTCACATTGTGTCCAGATCCAAACATATCTTGGCAGCATAAAATTCATCATGGAACATGGCAGCATTCGCCAAAGTATCCTCTTTAAACTTGATCCAATTGGCGTCACCAGCATTCACAAAATTGTACTTCCAACAATCCTTATTCGCTTGATTGCACAATGAGTTTAACTGCACATCCAGCAAACCACCAAGACCCATGGAGACAGAAACAGCTTTATGATCAGTGTCAAAATACTCTTTGACACCAGATACATCATGATCCAAAATTGTATTAACAAGACTTGATGACACAAACACATAATTAATAATTTTAGCCACTCCATGAGAATTGTTTCACATAGCCTCCTTTCCAAACAAGCTTCTACTCAAAGAGTTAACCAAACCCAAATCAAAGCATTTTTTTAAGCTGGCACTTTTGCGAGAACCATCTTCATTGAAGTTACCACCCAAGATGATGAAGGAAGACTCATTTACTGCCCTTGCAATCAAAAAATTGACATCACCCACCTGAGAAAAACGTACTGCCAAAGATGATCCAGCATATAGCCCCAAAATTGACACAGACAGTTTATTTTTGAAGAGAAGCTTAATAGAAAGAAACCGGCCAGGAATGTCTAAAACCTTACACATATGCCAAGCCAAAAAATTGTTCATAATGATTGCAACCCCAGAACCCATGTGACCAGAACTCAAACCAGAAGTAAAAACCCGAACGCCAACAAACTTGTTCATAATCCAAGAGCAAACCCCATCTTTCAACTTAGTCTCAGTAACAATTGAAATCATATTGTTCATTTCTTTATGTCAACAAATAATATCCTCCTGTTTTGCAGGATTGTTTATACCCCTAACATTGCACATGGCAATTTTCCAAACATAACTGGTTATTGAGATGAGGAGAGGACCAGAGGACCCGAACCAGCACACATCTGCTCTAACTTCACCAAAATCGAACCAATGGAGGCATCAAGAGCAACCAACTTCGATTCTAAAACACCAATTTTAGAAGTCAGCACCTTGGAACTGCTATGACCCAATTGAGAAACATCATCGCCAGAAGAAAAAGAAATGGATTGAGTCAAAGGAACGTCCAACACCATGTTGAAATCCAAGTCAGAGTTAACCACCATAAAAGAACCAGAGATGAATGGTTGAGGAGTATTTACCAGAGGAACCATATTAGAAGGAGGAACTAAAGGCACCAAACTGAGATTGTCAAAACAAAGAAGAATGTTCAAAATTTGATCAGATAAAAGCTCTACAGAGCATTTCAGATGTGCCAAACATGCACCCAAGGGGGCATCGACCATAGAGAGAGAGGAAGGAATACCATCAGAACTCGAAGCACCAAAGAGCAGAGAACCAGAACCAGAGCCATCAAGAGAACCATGAGAGACCGAAGCAACTGAGACCACTTAGGCCCAGGATTTGTCTCCAAAAGTGACAGGATGAGAGATCAGAACCTTTTTTTTGGCATATAATTTGGCCAACTGGAGACAAGTATCTAGGTTAGCAGGTTTTTTAAATGACTTGGGTAACTGAGAAGCTAATGCAACCTCAGCATCACATTCCAAGGCAGAATAACCGAACTTCCCATACCATCCACAGCGAACCAAATCCAACCTAGCCCATGAGAGTTTCACTCCACCAAAAATTGGCTCCGTGTGAAAAGCTGATTCCATAGCTTCATCAGATTCAAAACATACCACAGCACAGTGTATTCTGTTGCCAGTTTCCAATGAGCAATTGATGACACAAGTTTTCCCACCAGCCCCTTCTAAAAGATTCCCAAGATCATGAGCTGTCATTCCCATTGGCAAAGTAAACAGAAGTGCTCTGAATTGATCCCTAAAAGCCCATATCTTACAATCTTCCACAGTCTTGGCCACACGCACAGAATTTTTCCCAATTAGGAAAGACTATTTTGACGCCAACAGATTAGTCTGGCTAGATTCAGCAAACTCCACCACAGTCTTCTGCCACAGTCCAATCAACTGAACTTTGATAGACACAATCTGATCATACTCGGATACTGCGGCAATGATCATTTCCTTTGGCGTATCCATGAGAATTTTCTTGATTACTACAGCCCGATTCGAGTGAATTCCTTGTCTCTTAAGATCGCTGTTTACTATGATTTATTTACCTTGGCCAATGATGCGGCCTTTTCCATGCTCTCTGATAAAGTAAATGTCGATCTGATGATTCCTTCAAATTTTGAAGGGGTAGTGGCCCCCCCAAAACCATTGATTTTTGAAAACAATTTCCTGACCAATTGAGTTTTTGCAGTCGCCGATTTGTCTTCCACAGATGAGAGATTAATATCTAATGCAAAGAACTTCCTAACAGCAACTTCTACTTGAGATTTAACAATTTTGGAATCCAACCACATTTTTTCTAAAGGAATACCAAGAGGAGGGGGGAGAAGACCACCATCATCATCATTCATATTGTAATCTAACAAACCAAGAGGGGAGCCACAGTCCAAATCATTCTTAACTCTCTTTGCCTTAGGAGTTGTTGTAGCCAAGCCAAGAAGAGACCCATCATCACCACCAGCCAAAATGCCACCAGCAACACTGTTACCAGAATTACTTTCCATATCCAAGTATTGACTCCCACCAGAATGAGATTTGGCCAAAGCAGCTTTATTTCTATCACCAGACTGATTCATATGGCGAAGGAAAACTCTTTTTTTTTGAGAGGAGGGACCACTGACAGAACCAGAAGAAGCACCAACAAGAGCTTTCTTATTCGACATACTACTGCCAGAAGCAGCTTCCAAGTCCACAAAAAAAGAATTATTTGTAAGAGAAATGTTGATGTACAGCAAGTAAAAAACAAAAAACTACTTTCAAAATATGATTTTTTTTCAGGAATTTGGGACGAAGGAGAGAAAGAGTTTTTAAAAAAATGCTTTGTGTTTTATTAATTTTTTATATTAATAATTTTTTTTTAAAAGTTTATTTAAATATGTTAAAATATTTTTAAAACTTTTATTTAACCAAATTTCTAAGATTTTTTGCAAATTAAATTTATTTTGTATTTTTTTTATTAGTTTTTAATAAACTAAATATGTTTTTAATTATTATATATTTATAATAATATTAATAGTTTTTTATTTTTAAATACAAATAATTTAAAGATTTTTACTATTAAGATTAGTAATTTAAAAATTAACATATTAGTTTTAAAAGATTTTGTTAAGTTAATTTTAATAAAATTAAACTTTTGGTATTTTAGAACTGGTTTTTTTTTATAATAACCAGTTAATATAAAAAATTATTACATATAACATAAAAAATATAAATAATTTTACAAAATATAAATAATTTTACAAAATAAAAAGATATTGTTATGGATTTGAGTAACAAGCTAATGGATAGCAAGAAAGAACAGAATTGTAAAGTGATGGAAATAATCAAAGGGAATTCAACTTCAAAGAGCAAATTGAATAAGTATGGATTCAATGTGTGAGATCAGTCTCATAAAATATCTCAGTTGCTATTCTTTTTAAAGGTAACTGGGAAATTTAAAGATAAAGGGATAGTCTGTACTGTCAACAAATGATCACACTTGGTATAATTCTATGCCTCATGTCGATGCTCTTAGAATTCAATATCAGATATCAAATGTGCTCTTTAGTCATATTTTATTCAATAATCTTCAAATGCTATACTTATATGTTTCAGAAAAAGGGTAAGTAAAGACCAACAAGTAATCTTTTATCTTTAAGATGTTCAGATACTTGAAGGTAGAGAAAGGAAAATTTAGTGATAAGAGAATGATTAAGATGAAAGTTGTTATTTTATTTATTTATTTATTTATTTATTTTGATTCTTACATGCTTTTCTATAGTTAAAAGATTTATTGCTTATATAGCTATCAAAAGTGGTCAATGATCAGGTCAATGGTCAGGTCAATAATCAGATCAATGATCAGATTAAATAATCAGATCAATAATCAGGTCAATAATCAGGTCAATGATCAGGTCAATGGTCAGGTCATTAATCAGGTCAATAATTACTTTCTAAAAATAGAATGGCTAATTTATATAACATTAGTGGCTAATACATGTGATAATTTAATAAAAAGTATAAGTTTCAACTGTAACAATATTATTATGATAAAAACTATAGTTTTTATTAATTATTATATTGTTGCAAGTTGGAATAACAAGCTAATAGATAGCAAGGGAGAACAAGATTGTAGAGTAATAGAAATAATTAAAGGGATTTCAACTTCAAGAAGTGAATTAAATAAGTAAAGATTCAATATACAAGATCAGTCTTATAAAATATCTTAGTTACTGTACTTTTCAAAAGATAACCAGGGAATCTGAAGGTAGAGAAATAGTTTATACTGTTGTTACAGATTGGAGTAACAAGTTAATAGATAGCAAGAGAGAACAGGATTGTAGGATAATAGAAATAATCAAAGGGAATTCAACTTCAAAGAGCGAATTGAATAAGTATGAATTCAATATGTAAGATTAGTCTTATAAAATATTTCAGTCACTATTCTTTTCAAAAGGTAACTGGGAAATCTGAAAGTAGAGGGATAGTCCATACTGTCAACAAATGATCACACTTGGTATAATTCTATGCCTTATGTCAATGCTCTTAGAATTCAATATCAAGTATTAGATGTGCTTTTCAGTCACATTTTATTCAATAATCTCCAAATGTTGCAATTACATGTTTCAGAAAAAGGGTAAGGAATAACCAACAAGTAATCTTTTATTTTTAAGATGTTCAGATACTTGAAAGTAGAGAAAGGGAAATTAGTAATAAGAAAGATTAAGATGAAAGTTGTTATTTTATTTATTTGATTTCTTTTTGATTCTTATATGCTTTTCTACAGCTAAGAAATTCATTGCTTATATAGCTATTAAAAGTGGTCAAAAAATGCTCTAAAAAACTCTTTCTCTCCTAAATTTCATGACCACGAATAAAGCTAAGAGTAAAAAAGTTGCAAACGTTACTTTTTCTATAGTAACTAATAAAGTTTCAACATGAGAAGATCTCTCTATTATTGAAGCAGCTAAACAAAACGTTCTGGCAACATTTCCTTTAAAAAATACTAGTAATAAGCTGCTTTTAGTGGCTTCTGGTTTATTTTCTTTACCTTTGACTGGAAGTTCTTTTCCAGTCAAAGTTTCTTCAAAAAGACACACTCGGGTTAGTTCCAGTATTATCTCTACCACTTCAAAAAGCCCAAAGATTTTTAATAACAGACCAGTCAACAAGTTGGTCTTTCCTGTTCTCACCACTTCCACTTGTACTTCTATTACTACTGCTTCACAAATGGCCGCGAAAGCAAAAAATTCCAAAAAACAGCAGCAAGCAGTCGCAACTAATATGGTTACACTGAACCCCTTTGTGGTTCCAAAT
Organism: Geosiphon pyriformis; assembly: GCA_016748015.1. Lineage (NCBI taxonomy): Eukaryota > Fungi > Glomeromycota > Glomeromycetes > Archaeosporales > Geosiphonaceae > Geosiphon > Geosiphon pyriformis. The sequence goes on along the minus strand of JAAOMT010000514.1, from coordinate 365,449 downwards.
AAGATCTTTGGTAAGATCTCCACAGCAGCAGCCAATCTTCTTCCTGATATGGATGACAACAGCAGCAGCATGTCTCCCAAGATGGGCCAAGATTAACCACTGGCTGTACTGTCTAATGTGATACTCTCTAGCAGATCATCGCCAATCCCAGTAGCAAAACAGCCCATTATTTTAAATGATCTCAAAGATTGGGCTAATCAGATGGAAATAGAATCATCTACTTTTCTCCCAGTTTCTGGTGTTGTTAATAATAGTGCTTGGATAAATGTGAATGGCCGACAAAAGTTCTCTGAGTGGGTGGCCTCCACTCTTGTGCCTGGTGCCACATTCAAGATCAAGATAGCCCTTCTTAGTTCCTTGTTTCAGCTGCTGTCTGGTTGTATTGGGCTTAAATCAGTTTTACAAGATGCTGTTAAGTTGTTCTGTGTGGAATTTGCATCTCATGAGAGTCTAACTGGTGCCACCAAAGTGGCCATTGGTGGTGAGGTTTTTTTGACCACTCTTAAGATTGCATGATCTTCTGGTGTGGTCTCTATTTTTTCTCCTTCTTTGTCAGTTGCACTATGCAATGTACCTTTGGGTACCTTTTCTAATGACATCAAAACTGCTCTTGGCATTTTTGGTGTTGTCACTTCTGTTAAGTTGAAGCCTGCTGGCTTATGGCAATATGCTGTGGTTAATTTTAAGAACATTTCTTCTACTGCTGTTGCTCTCTCTAACTGGTCTGTGTTGGTCAGAAAAGATAGTGTTAGGATTCTTCCCATTGCTAACCAAAAGGAGATTATTTCTTCAAGAGATGCATTCAAAGCTAAGTTGGTCAATATTCTATTTGGCTGTACTGCCTTTGAGATAAGTAATTTGGTCTCCCAAGTTGGTGGCTGTACATGTTTTATTTCTTGCTCTCCTGAATCTTATTGATGTCAACATTTTGCTGTGATTACCTTTGATTCTTTGGAATCTCTGGATGTTGCTGTGTTAAAAACTGGTATCTTGCATAGTTGTCGCATCTGGTGGGAAACTCCTGGGTGTCACCACTGTTACAGGTGTCAAGACTTGGATCATTTGGCCATGGACTGCAAAAAGTTGTCTTCTTCTACACCCAAACTCTCCTCCAACACTTCTGGTGGCCCCAAAATTTTCAAACCTTCATTTGCTGAATCTAAATCTTATGCCAAAGCTGCTGCTTTTGTGGTTCTTCCTGGTGCTGCTGCTGCTGATATGAACTTGGATCTCAGTGGTCCTCCCAAAACTACACCACCCATGGTGTCTGCAGTATCTTCTGTTCTCAATTCTGCTGTTGAATCTAGGTTGGCTTCTTTGGAATCCCATCTTAATGAACTCTCTGTGTTGATAAAATCTTTAGTTGAACCTGTTGGTGCTCTTGTTGTATTGATTACTAAGCTGCTGTCTACTCCAACTGCCATGGATGTATCAGTTAAGGAATGTGTGGATGGGTTGGCTAACCAAAATAAAGGCTTGGCTGCTGTTGTTTTTGTAATGCAGAGGAGTATTACACAGCTTGAGAAGAGATGTAAGCAGGCTGGCTTGAAGGATAGATCAGATGTTGATAACATGGTTGATGATGATGATGATGATGATAAAGATTTCTCAGTTTATAATAATACCTTTGATGTTATGATGCCCCTATGGGAAGATTAGCCTTCCAGTATCAAATCCAGTCCTGATCAGACTGCTAAGTGGATGAGTAGTATGGTTAAAAATAGTCATGAGCTTGTTAGCATTATGGGTAAGATATACAAATTAGAAATGTTTGATACATTAAGTAGCAAAGATAGTACTAGTGTGTAGTTAGGGCTTTTTACTAAGTGGTTAGCCGCATCTTGTAAACTTTGTATTATTGGGTGAGCTGGCTTTATGAAAGTGCCAACTTTATTGTTGGACAAAACTAATAAATAATCAGCATGGCTACACATTAACATAAAAAAAAAATCAAAAGTGGTCAATGATCAGGTTAACAACTTGGTCAATAATCAGATTAATAATCACTTTCTAAAAATAGAGTGGCTAATTTATGTAACATTAGTGGCTAATACATGTGATAATTAATAAGAAGTATAAGTTTCAACAATAACAACATCATTCTCTCTAAAGAGATTGAGCTCTGGCAAAATTAAGCTATTTATGGTGTAATCTATTGGAAGAGTTTTATCTAACTCAAAGCTAACTAGTTTGTTGAAGTCTTTTGTGGATAAGGTATATAACACTTGAAACAAAATAAGTTTTGTATCCAAGAGACCAAATTTTTGTATTAGAGTTTTGGCTCTTCTAGCAATAGTTAAAACTCTTAGGCATCTAACCATATAATGCCCAAAATTTCTGCCTGTATTTCTAAAGTTGTTTTCTTCATAAGTTTTATATCCTTTATGATTTCACCAAGGTGACCATAGAGTTCTAATTGCCTTCTATATGACAAGTTTTTGTCTATGGATAAGATTTCTTGAAGTGTTTTTCCAATTGTGTTAAAAGGTGGGAGTATAGCTGTTGTTATACTTTCCAACGGATATTTATCAATTTTACTACCAATTTTTTTTCTTCTGGTAGTAGTTTTCTTTGGTCTAATAACAGTATGTGTTCCACTGTTATCAATTATGGTGGTTTGTTTTCCAATGGTTAGAGTAGCATTTGGATAGTTTTTGATCCAATACTCATGAAGAGTATAGAAAGCATTTTGAATGTTTTGATCCAGAAAATAATTGTTCATGTCGATTGAAGATACCTCTGTTTTGAGAATGATGCATTTATTTATACTTGATTTTTGCTGATTATTTGAGTTGGTATTACCACAACAGACAGCCAATCAGGTCGTTTATTATATTTTTTGAGTCATGTATCATGAACAGGACAATCATTGAAGATTGTTCCAGATTGATCTTGAAGAATATAAAAACCATTGTTCAAAACTTTGTTGACTATAAAGGGTCCTTTCTACCAGCTATAAAATTTATCACTATAAACATTGTTTTTATTAGAATAGTATTCTAGTACTAAGTCACCAACACTTAAAGAAAGTGTTTTATAGGTTTTCTTTCTTTTAAGCTTTTTTTAGAACTGTTTTATCTTTTCAAAAGCGATTATTTGTGTTTCTACCAAGGAGTCAAAAATGGTACCAAGTTTTCTTTGCAAAATGTCTTTGTAATTTCCTATTGTGATCTCTTCAAAGGATATTGTTTCAATGTCAGTTTCTATTAGTAGTGTTGTCATGCATCTATAGAGCAGATAAAAAGGTTCATAACTTGTTATGTCATGATTTACAGTTCTATAAGCAAACAAAGCTGAAGGCAGTACTTTGTCTCATAAGTTGTTTCTTCACTGGTTTTGGCTAGGGTTTTGTATAATGTTCTATTAAAATGTTCCACTAGGTTATTTGTTTGGAAGTGATAAGGGGAGGAAAGTTTATGATGTATTCCCATTTTTCTACAAAGTTTTTTAACCAGTGTACTAAGAAAAGCTCTTCCTCTATCAGATAAAAGTTCTTTGGGGCAGCCATGATGGCAAATGATATCTTCATAAATAAAATTGGCTATTGAGACTGCTGTTCGGTCTGGGGTGGCTCTTGCTTTTACCCACTTTGTAAGATAGTCGGTAGCTGTAATAATATATCTGTTGCCATTAAGAGTGATTGTTAAAGGTCCAACAACATCTATACCAATTCTGTCAAAGGGTTGACCAACAGAGATTGGATGAATATTTTCTTTGCGATTGGGTTTGCCTCTTCTTTGGCAGATGTTACAGATTTTAATGTATTCAGCAATGTCTTTTTCCAAGGTAGACCAATAATAATGAGCTAAAGTTTTCTGAATTGTTTTTGTTTTTCCAAAGTGTCCAGCTAATGGGTCAGTGTACATGTTGTATATTACAATTTCTCTTTCTTAAAATCTGATGACTCTCTGAGGGTGGTCAGAATCTTTTCTGTTTCTTTTGTATAATTGGTTCTGGTGGATCAAATAGAAATTTGATTGTTTGTACAAATGTTTTCTTTGATGTTTAGTGTATTCTGGTAGATATTGTCTTTTACCCAAAAATTCCATTAAAGCAGAGTAGTTGTCCAAGTCCATTATTGTGTTTGTTTATAAAGGAGTTACTAATAATTAAGTTGGTTTGGTTTAAGAGATTGTACTGTCACTGGATGGTAAGTTTAAATAGAGCATTGGCATTTTGATGATTTGCTCCTTTGTGGTGTTAAATATCATAGTCAAATTCATTCAAGTGGAGTATTCAGTGAGTTATTTGTTTGTGTTTCAGCTTCTTTTTCTTGTGCAGCCAAACCAAAGCTTGATGATCTGTTACCACTAAGAATTTTGCACCAAGAAGATATTGATCCCAGTAGTTAGTAGTCCAAACTACTGCTAGACATTCTTGTTCAATAACTGAATAGTTCTTTTCTGCTGGTATGAAAGATCTACTAATATATACTATGACATGTTCTCTGCTATTTTCATCTTTCTGTGAAAGAACAATACCAAGTCCATAGCCAGATGTATCAGTGTGGAGGATAAAAAGTTGGTCCAGATCAAATTGTTTGAGAATTGGTTCAGTAACAAGTTTTTCCTTCAAAAATTCAAAAGCTTTTTGTTGATGAGTGCTCCAGTAATAATTGACATTTTTCTTGAGTAGCTGATTGAGAGGAAAGGCAATTTTGGAGAAATCCTTGATAAATTTGCGATAATAAGAGACCAAACCAAGGAAAGAACATAGTTCAGAAACATTCATTGGTTGTCTAATGTTTTGAACTTTTTCAACTTTAGCTGGATCAGAGAAGATTCCATTTTTTGTAATATAATGACCAAAAAACTGAGTGAATTGATGTTCAAAAAAAGATTTGATTGGGTTGATCTTAAGACCAGCATTTCTGAGCAGGTCAAAAATCTTCTGCAAATGTTCAAGGTGTTCATCTTAGGTTTTTGAATATACTATTATGTCGTCCAAGTATACCAGAATAAAGTTTTTTTTTACTGATTCAAACACTTTATTCATTAGGTGTTGAAAGATGGAAGGAGCATTGGTGAAACCAAAAGACATGACAGTGAATTCATAGGTGCCATATTTGGTGATGAAGGCAGTTTTCTTTCTGCTTTCTGGATCCATCTCTACTTGCCAGAATCCAGCAGTTAAGTCAATGGTTGAGAAAAAAGCAGCACCATTGAATTTATCTAGCATTGTATCAATTTTGGGAAGTGGGTACATGTCTCTTATAGTTATGGCATTTAGTTGGCAATAGTCAACACAGAAGTGTAGGGTTCCACCTTTCTTGGATACCACTACAACTGAGAAAGCCCATTCACTCTTGGTTTTTTGTATGAATCCAAGATCTTTCATCCAGTTTATTTCTTGATAAACTCATCATTGTGTTGATTGGATTGATAAGGCTTCAAATGGATGGGGTGAGTTTCTTTTGTGGTGATGGTGTGTTGTATCACATGGGTTCATCCAGGGGTATCACCTTCTTTTGAGATAATTGGGCTATTTCTAGCCAACAGATTTTCAATGTCTATTTTTCTTTCTTTAGGAGAAAGTTTTCTTTGTTCTACAACTAGTGATTGGATTTCAGATGATTCATTTTCAAAGAACTTTTGTACTTCTTTAAGTTCTTCTTAAGGTATCAAGCTAATTGGTTTTCAATCTTTGTAATAGATCAGACAGGATTTGCATTCATCACTTAGTGAATACAAAGGTTTATTACACCAGCACCATGCACAAGGACCATGCTATCAATAACTGTATTTGGGTTTCTTACTAGGTTTTCTGTCAAAGGTTCTTCTGAAGATATTATAATAGGGCCAGCAGATTAGCTTGCCATTTACCATAATTCCTTCTTTGTCAGCTTTAACATTGTCCAGTGGCTTGCTATTGCTGGTAAAGATGGTATAAGTGAGTTCAGCAGTTTCTTCTTGTTCTTTTTGATCTTCTTTATCATCACTCTCATTATTATCTGATTCATCTGATTGTTCTTCTTCTTGGTTCTGTTTGGTTGCTGGAGGAGTTGTCCAATGATGGCATTTAACCACAATAGGTTTTTCACCACATTTGATGGTTAGCTCGCACAGTTCATAGTCAAGTAGTGCTTTGGCTTTCTTAAGCCACTCATTACCAACAATGATGGTATACTCTTTTGCTTTAGATACTTCCATATCTGTTTCAATACTGATACCATTGATGTAGACAGGAATAGCTTTGGCTATGCCAAGGCCTTTCTTTTTGTTACCATGTACATTGGTCATTGGTCTTGTGGAAGACTCATCAATTTTTCTGCCAATTGCTTCAAAAAAGTGTTTGGCAATTATACTGACAGATGATCCACTGTCTAGGATCAGGTCAATAAAGTAACCAGCCACTTGGGCTTTACAAATCAGAGAGGTGACATTGCTGTTGTCAGCAAGTCCAGCTTAACATGGGTGTTTGTTGGTCTTTGGTGTCTTTTTCTTAGGTATTAATGATTTATAGAGATCTTTTCTGAACTGTGGGTGGGTCATTAGTTGGCCAAATGTAATGTGTGCTGGAGTTTCCATGAGATCTTTAACAACAGAATAAGGACCAGATTTTTGTACTATTTCTGGGGGTTTCAACTTTGAAAACTTTGGCCTTTGGTGGCTTATTGTTATCAGCAGATGATTTGGATGCTTTGTTTGGGTTCAAGATGAAATCAATCTTGGCTTTCTTCTTTTTGGTTGATTCAGAAGTGTTCATCCATATCATGGTTATCATCAGTTAGGTTAAAAGCATAAAAGAAGTTTTCTTTTGGTTGGCTTGTACTCTCACCCTTTGGAGGTGCACCTACCAGTTTAAAGGCTAATAAACAGTGGCTTTAACCAAGGAATCCTCTCTAAAGAAATTGATGTTAGCATGATTAGGTCTTTGATTAGGAACATTGTTGTTGATGGGCCTGTTGTTTTGATTGTCATTGTTTCTAGGAACTGGAGGAGGTAATAGAAGATTGTTACAGTCTCTAGAAAAGTGTCCAGTTAGTCCACAGTGATAGCACACAGATGGGCCACGATTTTGTTGTCTTTAATATGGTGGTTGCTGGGGCTGATTGAAGTGGGTTCAAATCTGGGTCTTTGGGGTTGCTGGTTGTCTCTGACTGCTTGGGCTAATGGTTCAAATAGCCAGGCAAGATTAGCTGTAAGTCTATCTATTAACTGTTCATTTGGGTCTTGAGTTTGGGCAGCAAAAGAGGTAGCAGCCATTTGGGGAGCAGAAGCCATAACAGGAGCAGGAGCAAAAACTGGAAGTGTGGATCCTAAGTGCATCCTTTGATTTTTTTCTATTCTCTGAGCAAGTTCAATGGTCATATCTATTGTGGAATTATCTTTCAAGGCCAGGAGGGGCCAAAAAGCATATGATAGATCAGTTCTCAGTCCTTTTGTGAAGGAATGTATTTTCTGCTCTTCTGTTCAATTTCTTCCAGAGTCTACATGTTTGATTAGCTTTCTGATAGCTTTGGCATATTCAGTCACTACTTCTCCAGGGCCTTGGGTTTTTCTTTTTAATTCCATGTGCCATTTGGATATTAATATTGGGGTTCTGAACTTAGTCTCAAACTGGGTAGTAAAAGAGGTATTTTCTTCTCCAACATTGGTTGGTGTCCATCTGATTATTTGGTTTTGAGCATTGGCATCTGTTTCTTGTAAAAACCAGGTAGCAGGAGAGCCTTAGAGATAGCCACCAATGATTTGGAACTTGTATTTTTCATCATACTGGTTGGCTGTGGCAGCTTTCTCAAAATCATTCAACCATTCAATTGGATTTTGTGCATTACTTCTAAATAGTAGTAGTGGGGTATTGTTTTTTCTTCCTAGAGCAGTTTGTATACCTTGGAGGGCAGCCAGAATGTTTGCTTGTATGGAGGTAACTGTTTGTGTAGATAAGTCTGATTTGCTTGATAAAAGGTCAAAAACAGGAGCAGTTTGGTAGCTTTCTTCTTCTGTTTCAAAGGAAGTTTCAGTTGCTTAATAGGCAGCAATCCAAATGTGAATTTGATGATTCAGATATTCGGAATCAGGGGGCTGTTGTTTAAAGGTTGTGGAGTATAAAAGTTGATTGATGCTGTTGTTTCTTTCTTCAAAGTTGTCTTCAAAATAAGCTTGATCAAAGTAATAAGTTGTATAGGCTGTGTAAGTTTCAGCTGAATGCTTATTCAGGAACCAATTCCAAAAATTTTGGAATTGTCTACTGAATTGATTTTCAATGGGAAAGCAAATCAAGCAGGAAGACAAAGGATTAAGTTCAATAAAGTCTAGATCGTTTTTGTTGTGTGCTTCAAAGTGTTCTTCTAATTGTTGTGGCAGATATAAATAATCATCCATACAATAGGAAACAAAGTGGATTTTGACAACCTTACAGGGAGCACCACTTTTATGTTATGAGTTGAAGTAACAAACTAATGGATAGCAAGGGAGAACAGGATTGTAGAGTGATAGAAATAATCAAAGAGAATTCAACTTCAAAGAGCAAATTGAATAAGTATGGATTCAATGTGTGAGATCAGTCTCATAAAATATCTTAGTC
>JAAOMT010000514.1:284550-354486 GCA_016748015.1 Geosiphon pyriformis | reverse complement strand
ATTGTTATCAACAGTTGATTTGGATGCCTTGTTTGGATCTATAATGAAATCAACCTTGGCTTTTTTCTTCTTTCTTGTTGATTCAGAAGTGTTGATTGCTAGTTCATCTATGTTATGGTTATCATCAGTTAGGTTAAGAGCATAAAAGGAGTTTTCTTCTGGTTGGCTTGCACTCTCACCCTTTGGAGGTGCGCCTACCAGTTTAAAGGCTGATAAACAGTGGCTTCAACTAGGGGATCCTCTCCAAAGAAATTGATGTTGGCATGATTGGGTCTTTGGTTGGGCACATTGTTGTTGTTGATCCTGTTGTTCTGAGCATCATTGTTTCTGGGGACTGGTAGAGGCAGTGGAGTATTGTTGCAATTTCTTGAAAAGTGTCCAGTTAATCCACAGCAATAGCATACAGGTGGGCCACGATTTTGTTGTCTTTGATAAGGTAGTTGCTGGGGCTGATTGAAGCATGGTTCAAATTTGGGTCTTTGTGGTTGCTGATTTTCTCTGACTGCTTGGGCTAAGAGTTCTAATAACCGAGCAAGATTTGCTGTGAGTCTGTCTATTAACTGTTCATTTGGATCTTGAGTGTGAGTGGCAAAAGAAGTAGCAGCCATTTGAGGGGCAGGAGCCATGACAGGAACAGGAGCAAAAACTGGTAGTGTGGATCCCAAGTGCATCCTTTGGTTGTCTTCAATTCTTTGTGCTAATTCAATGGCCATATCCATGGTGGGATTATCTTTCAGGGCCAGAAGGGGCCAAAGAGCATACGATAGATCAGTTCTCAATCCTTTTGTGAAGAAGTGAATTTTCTGCTCTTCTGTCCAATTTCTTCCAGTGTCTACTCGTTTGATTAACTTTCTGATTGCTTTGGCGTATTTGGTTACAACTTCACTGGAACCTTGGGTTCTTCTTTCCAATTCCATACGTCATTTTGATATTAATATTGGGGTTCTGAACTTGTTTTCAAACTGGGTAGTGAAAGAAGTGTTGATTTCTCTCACATTTGCTGGTGTCCATCTAATGATTCTTTGCTGGGCATTGGCATCTGTTTTTTGTGAGAACCAGGTAGCAGGGGATCCTTGAAGGTAGCCACCAACAATTTGGAACTTGTACTCATCATCATATTGATTGGCTGTAGCAGCTCTTTCAAAGTCATCCAACCATTCAATTGGATCTTGTGCATCATCTCTAAATAATAGTATTGGGGTGTTGTTTCTTCGCCGTAGAGCAGTTTGTATACCTTGGAGGGCGGCCAGAATGTTTGCTTGCATGGGGTCATTAGCCATTGGTTCAGAGGTAACTGTTTGTGTAGACGAGTCTGATTTGCTTGATAAAAGATCAAAAACAGGGGCAGTTTGGTAGCTTTCTTCTTCTGTTTCAAAGGGAGTTTCAGTTGCTTGATGGGCAGCAATCCAAATGTGGATTTGATGATTCAGATATTCGAAATCAGGGGGCTGTTGTTCAAAGGTTGCAGAATATAAGAGCTGATTGATACTGTTGTTTCTTTCTTCAAAGTTGTTTTTAAAATAAGCTTGGTCAAAGTAATAGGTTGTATAAGCTGTGTAGGTTTCAGCTGAATGCTTGTTCAGGAACCAGTTCCAAAAGTCTTAGAATTGTCTACTGGATTGTTCTTCAAGGGAGAAGCAGATCAAGCAGGAGGGCAGAGGATTAAGTTTAATGAAACTTTGGTCGTTTCTGTTGTGTACTGCAAAGTATTCTTCTGATTGCTGTGGCAGATATAAGTAATCACTCATACAATGAGGGAATAAGTGAATTTTGACAACCTCACAGGGAGCACCACTTTTATGTTATGGGTTGGAGTAACAAGCTAACGGATAGTAAGGGAGAACAGTATTGTATGGTGATGGAAATAAACAAAGAAGAAATTACAATAAGGGAGTGAATTGAATAAGTAGGAATTCAATGTGTGTGATCAGTTTCATAAAAATCACAGTCGCTAATCTTTTCTTAAATCTGAAGGTAGAGGAATAGTCCGTGATTGTCAACAAGATAACACCGCTGCTATGTCTCAACTCGGCGATTCTTAGAATCAATAACAGGTATCGTTGTACTTTTCAATCGTTTCTTTATTCAATGAATTACAAGAGCAAGCCAATTGCTTCTCAGGCTAATTCTAACAAATACAAATCAAGAAGGGGAAAAGATAAGGTATGTGAATGCCAACAAGTAGATACTTGAAGGTAAGGAAAGGGGAATAAGCAATTATGAGAGGAAGTAATTGATATTGTTTATTTTGTTACTTTTATCATGTCTTTCTACAGCTAAGGGAATCATTGCTTATATAGCTATCTAAAGTGGTCAACGACCAGGTCAATGATCAGGTCAATGATCAGGTCAACGGTCAGGTCATTGATTAGGTCAACGATCACTATCTAAAAATAGGATGGCTAATTATATGACATCATTGGCTAATACATGTGATAATTAATAAAAACTATGTGTTTCAACCATAACAATAGGTTGTATAAGTTGTGTAGGTTTCAGCTGAATGCTTATTCAGGAACCAGTTCCAAAAGTCTTGGAATTGTCTGCTGGATTGTTCTTCAATGGGAAAGCAAATCAAGCAGGAAGACAAAGGATTAAGTTCAATAAAGTCTAGATCGTTTTTGTTGTGTGCTTCAAAGTGTTCTTCTAATTGTTGTGGCAGATATGAATAATCACTCATACAATAGGAAACAAAGTGGATTTTGACAACATTACAGGAAGCACCACTTTTATGTTATGGGTTGGAGTAACAAGCTAATGGATAGCAAGGGAGAACAGGATTGTAAGGTGATGGAAATAATCAAAGGAAATTTAACTTCAAAGAGCAAATTGAATAAGTATGGATTCAATGTGTGAGATCAGTCTCATAAAATATCTCAGTCACTATTCTTTTCAAAAGGTAACTAGGAAATCTGAAGGTAGAGGGATAGTCTGTACTGTCAACAAATAATCACACTTGGTATAATTCTATGTCTTACATTGTTCTTAGAATTCAATATCAAGTATCAGATATGCTCTTCAGTCATGTTTTATTCAATAATCACCAAATGTTGCAATTATATGTTTCAGGAAAAGGGTAAGGAATAACCAACAAGTAATCTTTTATCTTTAAGATGTTCAGATACTTGAAAGTAGGAAAAGGGAAATTAGTGATAAGAGAAGAATTGAGATGAAAGTTGTTATTTTCTTTATTTGATTTCCTTTATTTCTTCATGCTTTTCTACAGTTAAGAGATTTATTGCCTATATAGCTATCAAAAATGGTCAATGATCAGGTCAATGGTCAGGTCATTAATCAGGTCAATGATTACTTTCTAAAAATAGAGTGGCTAATTTATGTGACATCAGTGGCTAATACATGTGATAATTAATAAGAAGTATAAGTTTCAACCATAACAATAGGCTGGATGGAAGGTTCATCAATCTTTTTTCTAATGGCTTCCAGAAAGTGTTTGGCAATTACACTAACAGATGATCTACTGTCTAGAATCAAGTCAATAAAATAACCATTCACTTGGGCTTTGTAAATGAGAGGAGTAACATTGCTGTTGTCACAAGTCCAGCTTGACAAGAGTGCTTGTTGGTCTTTGGTGTTTTCTTCTTTAGAATCAATGATTTGTGAAAATCTTTTCAGAATTGTGGATGGGTTATTAACTGGCCAAAGGTAATGTAAGCTGAGATTTCCATGAGATCTTTAACAACAAAATAGGAACCAGATTTTTGTACTATTTCTGAAGATTTCAACTTTAGAGAATTCTTAAAAACTTTAGTTTTTGGTGGCTCAATGTTATCAACAGTGGATGTGGATGCTTTGTTTGAGTCTAGAATGAAATCAACCTTGGCTTTCTTCTTCTTTCTTGTTGATTCAGAGGTGTTAATTGCTAGTTCATCTATGTTATGGTCATTATTAGTTAGGTTAAAAATATAAAAGGGGTTTTCTTCTAATTGGCTTGTACTCTTACCCTTTGGAGGTGTGCCTACCAGTTTAAAGGCTAATAAACAGTAGCATCAACTTTTTTTTTTGTTAACGTGTAGCCATGCTGGTTGTTTATTAGTTGAGCCACAGTAAATGTGGTGGTTTCACAAAGCTAACTTACCCAATAATACAAAAATCACAAGATGTGGCTAACCACAAGCAGAAAGCTCTAACTACACACTAGTACTACCTTTGCTACCTAATGTATCAAACATATCTAATTCATACATTTTACCCATAATGCTAACAAGCTCATGACTATTCTTAACCATATCACTCATCCACTTAGCAGTCTGATCAGGACTGGATTTGATTCTTAAAGGCTGATCCTCCCATAGGTGCATCATAACATTGAAGGTGTTATCATAAACTGAAAAAGCTTTATCATCATCATCATCATCATCAACATCATCAACCATATCATTAACATCTGATCCATTCTCCAAGCAAATCCACTCACTTATTGTCTCAAAACGTGTTAATCTTTTTTGCATCATGGTGGCAACAGCAGCCAAGCCTTTATTTTGCTTAGCCAATCCATTTACACATTCCTTAACTGACACATCCATGGCAGATGGAGTAGACAGCAATTTGGTAACCAATGCAACCAGAGCACCAACAGGTTCAACCAAAGATTTAATCAACACAGATAGTTCACTAAGGTGGGATTCAAAAAAAGCCAACCTAGATTCAACAGCAGTATTGGGAACAGAGGAGACAACAGACAACACAGATGTTGCAGTTTTGGGAGGACCACCAAGATCCAATTCCATATTAGCAGCAGCAGCACCAGGAAGAATCACAAAAGCAGCAGTCTTGGCATACAATTTAAACCCACCAAATGAAGATTTGAAATTTTTGGGGCCACCAAAGGTATTGAAGGGGAGTTTAGGTGGGAGGGGAGGCAACTTCTTTTAGTCCACAGCCAAATGATTCAAGTCTTGACACCTGTAGCAGTGGCAACACCCAGGAGTTTCCCACCAGATGTGACAACCATGCAAGGTACCAGTTTTTGACACAGCAACATTCAGAGATTCCAAAGAATCAAAGATAACCACAGCAAAGTGTTGATTTCGATAAGATTCAGAGGAGCAAGGAATGAAACATGTACGGTTACCAACTTGGGAGACCAAATCACTTATCTCAAAGGCAGTACAGCTAAATAGAAAATTGACCAACTTAGCTTTGAATGCATCTCTTGAGGAGATAACCTCCTTTTGGTTGGCAATAGGAAGGATCCTAACACTATCTTTTCTGACCAATACAGACCAGTTAGAGAGAGCAGCAGCAGCAGAAGAAATGTTCTTAAAATCAACCACAGCATATTGTCATAAGTCAGCAGGCTTCAACTTAACAGAAGTGACAACACCAAAAATGCCAAGAGCAGTTTTGATGTCATCAGAAAAGGTACCCAAAGGTACATCATGCAGTGCAACTGACAAGGAAGAGGAAGAAACAGAGGCCACTCTAGATGACTGTGCAATCTTAAGGGTGGTCAAAAAAACCTCATCACCAATGACCACTTTGGTAGCATCATTTAGACACTTCTAAGATGCAAATTCCACACAGAACAACTTGACAGCATCTCGTAAAACAGACTTAAGCCCAATACAAATAGGCAGCAACTGAAACAAAGAACTGAGCAAAGTCATCTTGATCTTAAACATAGTACCAGATACAAGATTGGAGGCCACCCAACCAGAGAACCTTTGGCGACCATTCACATTCTCCCAAGCACCAGCATCAGCTACATTAGAAACTGGGGGGGACAGTTGATTCCATTTTCATCTGATCAGCCTAATCTTTGAGATCATCTGGATTGATGGACTGTTTTGCTACTGGGATTGGCAATGATCTGCCAGAGAGTACCACATCAGGCAACACAGCCAGTGGTTGATCTTGGCCCATCTTAGGAGATGTGCTGTTGCTGTTGCCATCCATATCAGGAAGAGGGCTGGCTGCTGCTGTGGAGATCTTACTGAAGATCTCATCTGGAACCACAAAAAGATTCAGTGTGATCATAGCAGTTGTGACTGCCTGCTGCTGTTTTTTGGAATTTTTTGCTTTCACAGCCATTTGTGAAGCAGTAATAGTAGAAGTAGTAATGGGAGTGGTGAGATCAGAAAAGACCAACTTGTTGACTGGTCTGTTATTAAAAATCTTTGGGCTTTTTGAAGTGGTAGAGACAACACTGGGACTAACCTGAGTGTGCCTTTTGGAAGAAACTTTGACTGGAGAAGAACTTCCAGCCAAAAGAGAAGAAAATGAACCAGAAGCCACTAAAGGCAGCTTATCACTAATATTTTTAAAAGAAATGTTGCCAGAATGTTTTGTCTAGCTGCTTCAATAACAGAGAAACCCTCTTGTGTTGAATCTTTATTAGTTACTATAGGAAAAGTGATGTTTGCAACTTTTTTACTCTTAACTTTATTCATGGTCATAAAAATTAGGAGAGAAAGAGTTTTTTTTTTCTTACTACTACTTTTTTTTTAACGTGTAGCCATGCTGATTGTTTATTAGTTGTGTCTAACAATAAAGTTAGTGCTTTCATAAAGCCAGCTCACCCAATAATACAAAGTTTACAAGATGCAGCTAACTACTAGTGGAAAGCCCTAACTACACACTAGTACTACCTTTGCTACTTAATGTATCAAACATATCTAATTCATACATCTTACCCATAATGCTAACAAGCTCATGATTATTCTTAACCATACTACTCATCCACTTAGCAGTCTGATCAGGACTGGATTTGATACTGGAAGGCTGATCTTCCCATAGGTGCATTATAACATCAAAGATATTATCATAAACCAAAAAATCTTTATTGTCACCATTATTGTTATCAACCATGTCATCAACATCTGATCCATTCTCCAAGCTGGCCTGTTCACATTTTTTCTCAAGGTGTGTAATTCTTCCCTGCATTACAGAAGCAACAGCAGCCAAGCTTTTATTTTGCTTAGCCAACCTATCCACACATTCCTTAACTGATACATCTACAGCAGTTGGAATGGACAGCAATTTAGTAACCAATGCAACAAGAGCACCAACAGGCTCAACTAAGGATTTTATCAACACAGATAGTTCACTAAGGTGGGATTCCAAAGAAGCCAACCTAGATTCAACAGCAGAATTGGGAACAGAAGGTACAGCAGACACCATGGGTGTTGTAGTTTTGGGAGGACCACCAAGATTCAAGTTCATATCAGCAGCAGCAGCACCAGGAAGAACCACAAAAGTAGCAGCTTTGGCATAAGATTTAGGTCCAGCAAATAAAGGTTTGAAAATTTTTGGGCCACCAGAAGTGTTGAAGAAGAGTTTGGGTGGAGGAAGAGGTGACTTCTTACAGTCCAACAGCCAAATGATCCAAGTCTTGACACCTATAGCAGCAGCAACATCCAGGAGTTTCCCACCAGATGCAACAACCATGCAAGGTACCAGTTTTTGACACAGCAACATTCAGAGATTCCAAAGAATCAAAGGTAACCACAGCAAAGTGTTGACGTCAATAAAATTCAGGGAAGCAAGGAATGAAACATGTATGGCCACCAACTTGGGAGACCAAATTACTTATCTCAAAGGCAGTACAGCCAAATAGAAGATTGACCAACTTAGCTTTGAATGCATCTCTTAAGGAGATAACCTCCTTTTGGTTGGCAATGGGAAGGATCCTAACACTATCTTTTCTGACCAATACAGACCAGTTAGAGAGAGCAGCAGCAGCAGAAGAAATGTCCTTAAAATCAACCACAGTGTATTGCCATAAGCCAGCAGGCTTCAACTTAACAGAAGTGCTCAAAGGTACATTGCGCAGTGCAACTGACAAGGAAGAGGAAGAAACAGAGGCCATTCCAGATGACCATGCAATCTTAAGGGTGGTCAAAAAAACCTCATTACCAATGACCACTTTGGTAGCATCATTTAGACACTTCTGAGATGCAAATTCCACACAGAACAACTTGACAGCATCTCATAAAACAAACTTAAACCCAATACAACTAGGCAGCAACTAAAACAAAGAACTAAGCAAAGCCATCTTGATCTTAAACATAGCACCATGTATAAGATTGGAGGCCACCCAACCAGAGAACTTTTAGCGACCATTCACATTCTCCCAAGCACCAGCATCAGCTGCACCAGAAACTGGGGGGGGACAGTTGATTCCATTTTCATCTGATCAGCCTAATCTTTGAGATCATCTGGATTAATGGACTGTTTTGCTACTGGAATTGGTGATGATCTGCTGGAGAGTACCACATCAGGCAACACAGCCAGTGGTTGATCTTGGCCCATCTTAGGAGATGTGCTGCTGCTGTTGCCATCCATATCAGGAAGAGGGCTGGCTGCTGCTGTGGAGATCTTACTGAAGATCTCATCTGGAACCATAAAGAGGTTTGGTGTGATCATAGCAGTTGTGACTGCCTGCTGCTGTTTTTTGGAATTTTTTGCTTTCACAGCCATTTGTGAAGCAGTAATAGTAGAAGTAGTAGTGGGAGTGGTGAGAGCAGAAAAGACCAACTTGTTGACTGGTCTGTTATTAAAAATCTTTGGGCTTTTTGAAATGGTAGAGACAACACTGGGACTAACCTGAGTGTGCCTTTTGGAAGGAACTTTGACTGAAGAAGAACTTCCAGCCAAAGGTAAAGAAAATGAACCAGAAGCCACTAAAGGCAGCTTATTACTAATATTTTTTAAAGGAAATGTTGCCAGAATGTTTTGTCTAGCTGCTTCAATAACAGAGAGACCCTCTTATGTTGAAACTTTATTAGTTACTATAAGAAAAGTGATGTTTGCAACTTTTTTACTCTTAGCTCTATTTGTGGTCATGAAAATTAGGAGAGAAAAAGTTTTTTGATCTTCTAGTAGCTTCAACTAAGGGATCCTCTTCAAAGAAATTAATGTTGGCATAATTAGGTCTTTGATTAGGGACATTGTTGTTGTTAATTCTGTTGTTCTGGTTATTATTATTTCTAGGAGCTGGAGAAGACAAAGGAGGATTGTTGTAATCTCTGGAGTTAATTCACAGTAATAACACACAGATGGGCCACGATTTTGTTGTCTTTGATAAGAAGATTGCTGGGGCTGATTAAAATGGGATTCAAATTTGGGTCTTTGTGGTTGCTGATTATCTTTAACTGCTTGTGCTAAGAGTTTCAGTAACTGGGCAAGATTGATTGTAAGTCTATCTATCAACTATTCATTTGGGTCTTGAGTTTGGGCAGCAAAGAAGATAGCAGCCATTTGGAGAGCAGAAGCCATAACAAGAGCAGGAGCAAAAACTAAAAGTGTGGATCTTAGGTGCATTCTTTGATTGTCTTTTATTCTCTGGACAAGTTCAATGGCCATATCTATTGTGAAATTGTCTTTTAGGGCCAGAAGGGGCCAAAGAGCATATGAAAGATCAGTTCTCAATCCATTTGTAAAGGAGTGAATTTTCTGTTTTTCTGTCCAGTTTCTTCCAGGGTCTATCTGCTTAATTAACTTTCTAATTGCTTTGGCATACTAAGTTACAACTTCACTAGAACTTTGGGTTCTTCTTTTCAGTTCCATATGCCATTTTGAGATTAATATGGAAGTTCTAAATTTAGTTTTAAACTGGGTTGTGAAAGAAGTGTTTTCTTTTCCAATATTTGTTAGTGTCCATTTAATAATTCTTTGGTGAGCACCAGCATTAGTTTTTTGTGAGAACCAAGTAGCAGAAGAGCCTTGAAGGTAGCCACCAACAATTTGGAACTTGTATTCATCATCATACTGGTTTGCAGTGGCTGCTCTTTCAAAATCATCCAACCATTTAATTGGGTCTTGTGCATCATCTCTGAATAAAAGTAATGGAGTATTGTTTCTTTGCTCTAAAGCAGTTTGTATGCCTTAGAGGGCAGCCAGAATGTTTTGTTACATAGAGTCATTAGCCATTGGTTCAGGAGTAGTTGTTTGTGTAGAATATTCTGATTTACTTAAAAAGAGATTAAAAACAGGAGTGGTTTGATAGCTTTCTTTTTCTGTTTTAAAGAGAGTTTCAGCTAGCTGATAGACAGCAATCCAAATGTGAATTTGGTGATTCAGATATTCGAAATCAGAAGGCTGTTGTTCAAAGGTTGTGGAATATAAAAGCTAATTGATGTTGTTGTTTCTTTCTTCAAAGTTGTCTTCAAAATAAGCTTGGTTAAAGTAATAGGTCGTATAGGCTGTGTAGGTTTCAGCTGAATGCTCATTCAAGAACCAGTTCCAAAAGTCTTGGAATTATTTATTGAATTGTTCTTAATGGAGAAGCAAATCAAGCAGGAGAGCAAAGGATTGAGATTAATAAAGTTTAGGTCATTTATGTTGTATGCTTCAAAGTGTTTTTTTGATTGTTGTGGCAAGTATAAATAATCATCTATACAATAAGAAACAAAGTGAATTTTAACAACTTCACAGGGAGTACCACTTTTATGTTACAGGTTGAAGTAGCAAGCTAATGAATAGCAAGAGAGAACAGGATTATAGGGTGATAGAAATAATTAAAGAGAAAATTACAATAAGGGAGTAAATTGAATAAGTAAGGATTCAATATGTGTGATCAGTTTCATAAATAGTCCATAATTGTTAACAAGATAATACTGTTATGATTGAAACTTATACTTTTTATTAATTATCACATGTATTAGCCACTGATGTCATATAAATTAGCCACTCTATTTTTAGAAAGTGATCATTGACCTGATCAATAACTTGACCATTGACCTGATTATTGATCTAGTCATTGACCTAATCATTGAATACTTTTGATAACTATATAAGCAATGAATCTCTTAGCTGTAAAAAAGCATGTAGGAATCAAAGAAAGAAATAAAATAAAATAACAACTTTATCTCAATTCTTCTCTTATCACTAATTTCCCTTTCCTTACCTTCAAGTATCTGAACATCTTGGGATAAAAGATTACTTGTTGGCCTTTACCTACCATTTTTTTGAAATAAATTATTGTAGTATTTGAAGATTATTGAATAAAACATGACTGAAAAACACATTTAATACCTGATATTGAATTCTAAAAGTACCAATGTGAGACATAGAATTATACCAGGCATGATCATTTGTTGACAGTATGGACTATTCCTCTACCTTCAGATTCTCCAGTTATCTTTTGAAAAGTACAGTAACTGAGATATTTTATGAGACTGATCTTGCACATTGAATTTTTACTTATTCAATTCGCTCTTTGAAGTTGAAATCTCTTTAATTATTTCCATCACTCTACAATCCTGTTCTTCTTTGCTATCTGTAAGTTTGTTACTCCAACTCATAACATAAAAGTAGTGCTTCCTATGAGGTTGTCAAAATTCACCTTGTTTTCTATTGTATTGTTATGGGTTGGAGTAACAAGCTAACAGATAGCAAGGGAGAACAGGATTGTAGGGTAATGGAAATAATCAAAGGGGATTCAACTTCAATAAGCAAATTGAATGAGTATGAATTCAATGTGTGAGATCAGTCTCATAAAATATCTCAGTCACTATTCTTTTCAAAAGGTAACAAAGGAATCTGAAGGTAGAGGGATAGTCCATACTGTCAACAATTGATAACCACTGGTATAATTCTATGCCTCACATCAGCACTCTTAGAATTCAATATCAGATATCAACTTGTGCTTTTCAGTCATGTTTATTCAAATAATCTTCAAATACTACAATTATATACGTTAGGAAAAGGCCAACAAGTAATCTTTTATCCTAAGATGTTTGGATACTTGAAGGTAGAGAAAGAGAAATTAGTGATAAGAGAGTAATTGAAATGAAAGTTGTTATTTTTATTTATTTGATTCTTGTCTGAAAGATGATTTTCTACAGCTAAAAGACTCATCACTTATATAGCTAATGAAAATGGTCAACGGTCAGGTCATTGATCAGATCAATGATCACTATCTAAAAATAGAGTGGCTAATTATATGACATCAGTGGCTAATACATGTGATAACTAATAAAAATTATGGGTTTCAACCAAAACAGTATAGATAATTATTTATATTTTATTTTTTATTTTTTTGTTAACGTGTAGCCACACTGGTCGTTTATTAGTTAAGCCACAGTAATGTGGCAGTTTCATAAAGCCAGCTCACCCAATAATACAAATATCACAAGATGCGGTTAACCACAAGTGAAAAGTCCTAACTACATGCTAGTACTATCTTTGCTACCTAATGTATCAAACATATCTAATTCATACATTTTACTCATAATGCTAACAAGCTCATGACTATTCTTAACCATACCACTCATCCACTTAGCAGTCTGATCAGGACTGGATTTGATTCTTAAAGGCTGATCTTTCCATAGGTGCATCATGACATTGAAGGTGTTATCATAAACTGAAAAATCTTTATCTTCATCATCATCATCATCAACATCATCAACCATGTCATCAACATCTGATCCATTCTCCAAATAAATCTGTTCACTTATTGTCTCAAGACGTGTTAATCTTTTCTACATCATGGTGGCAACAGCAGTCAAGCCTTTATTTTGCTTAGCCAACCCATCTACACATTCCTTAACTGACACATCCATGGCAGATGGAGTAAACAGCAATTTGGTAACCAATGCAACCAGAGCACCAACAGGTTCAACCAAGGATTTAATCAACACAGATAGTTCACTAAGGTGGGATTCAAGAGAAGCCAACCTAGATTCAACAGCAGTATTGAGAACAGAGGAGACAGCAGGCAACACAGGTGTTGCAGTTTCAGAAGAACCACCAAGATTCAATTCCATATCAGCAGCAGCAGCACCAGAAGGAACCACAAAAGCAGCAGCCTTGGCATAAGATTTGGATCCAACAAATGAAGATTTGAAATTTTTGGGGCCACCAAAGGTGTTGGAAGGAAATTTAGGTGGAAGAGGAGACAACTTCTTGCAATCCACAGCCAAATGATTCAAGTCTTGACACCTGTAGCAGTGACAACACCCAGGAGTTTCCCATCAGATGCAACAACCATGCAAGATACCAGTTTTTGACACAGCAACATTCAGAGATTCCAAAGAATCAAAGGTAACCACAGCAAAGTGTTGATTTTGATAAGATTCAGGGGAGCAAGAAATGAAACATGTACGGTCACCAACTTGGGAGACCAAATCACTTATCTCAAAGGCAGTACAGCTAAATAGAAAATTGACCAACTTAGCTTTGAATGCATCTCTTGAGGAGATAACCTCCTTTTGGTTGGCAATAGAAAGGATCCTAACACTATCTTTTCTGACCAATACAGACCAGTTAGAGAGAGCAGCAGCAGCAGAAAAAATGTCCTTAAATTTAACCACAGCGTATTGTCATAAGCCAGCAAGCTTCAACTTAACAGAAGTGACAACACCAAAAATGCCAAGAGGAGTTTTGATGTCATCAGAAGAGGTACCCAAAGGTACATCACACAATGCAACTGACAAGAAAGGGGAAGAATCAGAGGCAACTCCAGACAACCATGCAATCTTAAGAGTGGTCAAAAAAACTTCATCACCAATGACCACTTTGGTAGCACCATTTAGACACTCCTGAGATGCAAATTCCACACAGAACAACTTGACAGCTTCTCGTGAAACAGACTTAAGCCCAATACAACCAGGCAGCAACTGAAACAAGGAACTGAGCAAAGCCAACTTGATCTTAAACGTAGTACCAGGTACAAGATTGGAGGCCACCCAACCAGAGAACCTTTGATGACCATTCACATTTTCCCAAGCACCAGCATCAGCTGCACAAGAAACTGGGGGGGAACAGTTGATTCCATTTCTATCTGATCAGCCCAATCTTTGAGATCATCTGGATTGATGGACTGTTTTGCTACTGGGATTGGTGATAATCTGCCAGAGAGTACCACATCAGGCAACACAGCCAGTGGTTGATCTTGGCCCATCTTAGGAGATGTGCTGCTGCTATTGCCATCCATATCAGGAAGAGGGCTGGCTGCTGCTGTGAAAATCTTACTGAAGATCTCATCTGGAACCACAAAGGGGTTCAGTGTGACCATAGCAGTTGTGATTGCTTGCTGCTGTTTTTTGGGATTTTTTGCTTTTGCGGCCATTTGTGAAGCAGTAGTAGTAGAAGTAGTAGTGAGAAGTATGAAAAAAACTCTTTCTCTCCTAATTTTCATGACCATGACTAGAGCTAAGAGTAAAAAAGTTACAAACAGTACTTTTCTTATAGTAACTAATAAAGTTTCAACATAAGAGGGTCTCTCTGTTATTATAGCAGCTAGACAAAACATTCTGGCAACATTTTCTTTAAAAAATACTAGTAATAAGCTGCTTTTAGTGGCTTCTGGTTCATTGTCTTTACCTTTGGCTGGTAACTCTTCTCCAGTCAAAGTTCCTTCCAAAAGACACATTAGGTTAGTCCCAGTGTTGTCTCCACCACTTTAAAAAGCCCTAAGATTTTTAATAACAGACCAGTCAACAAGTTGGTCTTTTCTGCTCTCACCACTTCTACTACTACTTCTACAACTACTGCTTCACAAATGGCCGCAAAAGCAAAAAATTCCAAAAAACAGCAGCAGACAGTCACAACTGCTATGGTCACATGGAACCCCTTTGTGGTTCCAAATGAGATCTTTGGTAAGATTTCCACAGCAGCAGCCAGCCCTCTTCCTGATATGGATGGCAACAGCAGCAGCACATCTCCTAAGATGGGCCAAGATCAACCACTGGCTGTGCTGTCTGATGTGGTACTTTCCAGCAGATCATTGCCAATCCCAGTAGCAAAACAGCCCATCAATCCAGATGATCTCAAAGATTGGGCTGATTAGATGGAAATGGAATCAACTGTTCCTCCCCCAGTTTCTGGTGCAGCTGATGCTAGTGCTTGGGAGAATGTGAATGGTCATCAAAGGTTCTTTGGTTGGGTGGCCTCCAATCTTGTACCTGGTACTACGTTTAAGATCAAGTTGGCTTTGCTCAGTTCTTTGTTTCAGTTGCTGCCTAGTTGTATTGGGCTTAAGTCTGTTTTACGAGATGCTGTCAAGTTGTTCTGTGTGGAATTTGCATCTCAGAAGTGTCTAAATGATGCTACCAAAGTGGTCATTGGTGATGAGGTTTTTTTGACCACCCTTAAGATTGCACAGTCATCTGGAGTGGCCTCTGTTTCTTCCTCTTCCTTGTTAGTTGCACTGCATGATGTACCTTTGGGTACCTTTTCTGATGACATCAAAACTGCTCTTGGTATTTTTGGTGTTGTCATTTCTGTTAAGTTGAAGCCTGCTGGCTTATGACAATATGCTGTGGTTGATTTTAAGGACATTTCTTCTGCTGCTGCTGCTCTCTCTAACTGGTCTGTATTGGTCAGAAAAGATAGTGTTAGGATCCTTCCTATTGCCAACCAAAAGGAGGTTATCTCCTCAAGAGATGCATTCAAAGCTAAGTTGGTCAATTTTCTATTTAGCTGTACTGCCTTTGAGATAAGTTATTTGGTCTCGCAAGTTGGTGACCATACATGCTTCATTCCTTGCTCCCCTGAATCTTATTGACGTCAACACTTTGCTGTGGTTACCTTTGATTCTTTGGAATCTCTGAATGTTGCTGTGTCAAAAACTGGTATCTTGCATGGTTGTTGCATCTGATGGGAAACTCCTGGGTGTTGCCACTGCTACAGGTGTTAAGACTTGAATCATTTGGCTGTGGACTGCAAGAAGTTGCCTCCTCTCCCACCTAAACTCCCTTCCAACACCTTTGGTGGCCCCAAAAATTTCAAATCTTCATTTGGTAGATCTAAATCATATGCCAAAGCTGCTGCTTTTGTGATTCCTTCTGGTGTTGCTGCTGCTAATATGGAATTGGATCTTGGTGGGCCTTCCAAAACTACAACACCTGTGTTGTCTGCTGTCCCCTCTGTTCCCAATACTGCTGTTGAATCTAGGTTGGCTTCTCTTGAATCCCACTTTAGTGAACTATCTGTGTTGATTAAATCCTGGTTGCATTGGTTACCAAATTGCTGTCTATTCCATCTGCCGTGGATGTGTCAGTTAAGGAATGTGTAAATGGATTGGCTAAGCAAAATAAAGGCTTGGCTGCTGTTGCCACCATGATGCAAAAAAGATTAACATGTCTTGAGACAATAAGTGAGCAGATTTGCTTGGAGAATGGATCAGATGTTGATGACATGGTTGATGATGTTGATGATGATGATGATGAAAATAAAGATTTTTCAGTTTATGATAACACCTTTGATGTCATGATGTACCTATAGAAGAATCAGCCTTTAAGAATCAAATCCAGTCCTGATCAGACTGCTAAGTGGATGAGTGGTATGGTTAAGAATAGTCATGAGCTTGTTAGCATTATGGGTAAAATGTATGAATTAGATATGTTTGATACATTAGGTAGCAAAGTTAGTACTAGCGTGTAGTTAGGGCTTTCCACTTGTGGTTAGCTACATCTTGTGATTTTTGTATTATTGGGTGAGTTGGCTTTGTGAAACTGCCACATTTACTGTGGCTCAACTAATAAACAACCAGCATGGCTACACATTAACAAAAAAAAAAAAAGAAAAAAAAATAGTAGTTAGAGTGGTGAGAGCAGAAAAGACCAACTTGTTAACTGGTCTGTTATTAAAAATCTTTGGGCTTTTTGAAGTGGTAGAGACAACACTGGAACTAACTCGAGTGTGCCTTTTTGAAGGAACTTTGACTGGAGAAGAACTTCCAGCCAAAGGAAAAGAAAATGAACCAGAAGCCGCTAAAGGCAGCTTATCACTAATATTTTTTAAGGGAAATGTTGGCAGAATGTTTTGTCTAGCTGCTTCAATAACAGAGATCCTCTCGTGTTGACACTTTATTAGTTACTATAGGAAAAGTAACATTAGCAACTTTTTTACTCTTAGCTCTATTCATGGTCATGAAAATTAGGAGAGAAAAAGTTTTTTATAATTATTTATATCTGCCACAACAATCAGAAGAACACTTTGAAGTACACAACAAAAACAATCTAGACTTTATTGAACTCAATTCTTTGCCCTTTTGTTTGATTTGCTTTCCCATTGAAAAACAATTCAGCAAACAATTTTAAGACTTTTGGAACTGGTTTCTGAATGAGCATTCAGCTAAAATCTACACAGTCTATATAACTTATTACTTTGATCAAGCTTATTTTGAAGACAACTTTGAAGAAAAAAACAACAGCATCAATCAGCTTTTATATTTTACAACCTTTGAACAACAGCCTCCTGATTTCAAATATCTGAATTATTAAATTCATACTTGGATTGCTGGCCATTAATCAACTGAAACTTCTCTTGAAACAGAAGTAGAAAGCTATCAAACCACTCCTGTTTTTGATCTCTTCTCAAGTAAATCAGATTATTCTACTCAAACAGTAACTCCTGAACCAAGGCATACAAACTGCTTTGGGAAGAAGAAACAACACTCTATTACCCTTGTTTAAAGGTAATATACAAGATCCAATTGAATGGTTGGATGACTTTAAAAGAGCTGCCATGACCAACCAATATGATAATGAATATAAGTTCCAAATCATTGGTGGCTACCTTTAAGGCTCACCTGCTACTTGGTTTTCACAAGAAACCAATGCAAAGAATCATTAGATGGGCACCAGCAAATGCCAGAGAAGACAACACCTCTTTTATTACCCAGTTTGAAATGGAATTTAGAACTCCTATCTTGATATCTAAATGGCACATGGAACTAGAAAGAAGAACCCAAGGTCCTGGTAAAGTGGTAACTGAATATGCCAAAGTCATCAAAAAGTTAATTAAAAGAGTAGACTCTAAAAGAAACTGGACAGAGGAACAAAAAATTCATTCTTTTACAAAAGAATTGAGAACAGATCTGTCCTATGTTCTTTGGCCTCTTCTGGCCCTAAAAGACAATTCCACAATGGACATGGCCATTGAACTTGCCCAATGAATTGAAGACAACCAAAGGATGCACTTGGGATCCACACTTCTAGTTTTTGCTCCTGCTCCTGTTATGGCTCCTGCTCTCCAAATGGCTGCTACTTCTTTTGCTGCCCAAACTCAAGATCCAAATAAACAGTAAGAAAAAACTCTTTTTCTCCTAATTTTTATAACCATGACTAGAGCTAAGAGTAAAAAAGTTGCAAACAGTACTTTTCTTATAGTAACTAATAAAGTTTCAACATAAGAGGGTCTCTCTGTTATTGAAGCAACTAGACAAAACATTCTGGTTACATTTCCTTTAAAAAACATTAGTGAAAAGCTGCCTTTAGCAGCTTTTGGTTTATTTTTTTCTCCTTTGGCTGGTAGTTCTTCTCCAGTCAAAGTTTCTTCAAAAAAGCACACTCGGGTTAGTCTCAGTGTTGTCTCTACTACTTTTAAAAGCCCAAAGATTTTTAATAACAGATCAGTTAACAAGTTGGTCTTTCCTGCTTTCACCACTCTCACTACTTTTACTACCTCTGCTTCACAAATGGCTGCAAAAGCCAAAAATTCCAAAAAACAGCAGCAAGCAGTTGCAACTGCTATGGTCATACCAAACCCCTTTGTAGTTCCAGATGAGATCTTGGGTAAGATCTCCACAGCAGCAGCCAGCCCTCTTTCTGATATGAATGTCAATAGCAACAGCTCAACTCCTAATATGAAGCAAGATCAACCATTGGCTGTGTTGCCTAATGTGGTAATCTCCAGCAGATCATCTCCTGCCATGGAAGCAAAACAGCTTATCATTTTAGATGATCTCAAAGATTGGGCTGATCAGATGGAAATGGAATCAACTGTTCCCCCCCAGTTTCTGGTGCAGCTGATGCTGGTGCTTGGGAGAATGTGAATAGTTGTCAAAGATTCTCTGAGTGGGTGGCCTCTACTCTTGTGCCTGGTGCCACATTCAAGATCAAGATGGCTCTTCTTAGTTCCTTGTTTCAGCTGCTGCCTGGTTGTATTGGGCTTAAATCAGTTTTACAAGATGCTGTCAAGTTGTTCTGTGTGGAATTTGCATCTCAGGAGAGTCTAAATGGTGCCACCAGAGTGGCCATTAGTAATGATGTTTTTTTGACCACTCTTAAGATTGCATGGTCTTCTGGAGTGGCCTCTGTTTCTTCTCCTTTCTTGTTGGTTGCACTGTGCGATGTACCTTTGGATACCTCTCCTGATGACATCAAAACTGCTCTTGGCATTTTTGGTGTTGTCATTTCTGTTATGTTGAAGCCTGCTAGCTTATGACAATATGCTGTGGTTAATTTTAAGGACATTTCTTCTGCTGCTGCTGCTCTCTCTAACTGGTCTGTATTGGTCAGAAAAGATAGTGTTAGGATCCTTCCCATTGCCAACCAAAAGGAGGTTATTTCCTCAAGAGATGCATTCAAAGCTAAGTTGGTCAATTTTCTATTTAGCTGTACTGCCTTTGAGATAAGTGATTTGGTCTCCCAAGTTGGTGACCATACATGTTTCATTCCTTGCTCCCCTGAATCTTATCGACGTCAATGCTTTGCTGTGGTTACCTTTGATTCTTTGGAATCTCTGAATGTTGCTGTGTCAAAAACTGGTACCTTGCGTGGTTGTCACATCTGGTGAGAAACTCCTGGGTGTCACCGCTACTACAGGTGTCAAGACTTGAATTATTTGGCTGTGGACTGCAAGAAGTTGCCTCCTCTCCCACCTAAACTCTCTTTCAACACCTTTAGTGGCTCCAAAAATTTCAAATCTTCATTTGTTAGATCTAAATCTTATGCCAAGGCTGCTGCTTTTGTGGTTCCTTCTGGTGCTGCTGCTGCTGATATGGAATTGGATCTTGGTGGTTTTCCCAAAACTGCAACACCTGTGTTGTCTGCTGTCCCCTCTGTTCCCAATACTGCTGTTGAATCTAGGTTGGCTTCTCTTGAATCTCACTTTAGTGAACTATCTGTGTTGATTAAATCCTTGGTTGAACCTGTTGGTGCTCTGGTTGCATTGGTTACTAAATTGCTGTCTACTTCATCTGCCATAGATGTGTCAGTTAAGGAATGTGTGGATGGGTTGGCTAAACAAAACACATCTTGAGACAATAAGTGAGTGGATTTGCTTGGAGAATGGATCAGATGTTGATGACATGGTTGATGATGTTGATGATGATGATGATGAAAATAGATTTTTCAGTTTATGATAACACCTTCAATGTCATAATGCACCTATGGGAAGATCAGTCTTCTAGAATCAAATCCAGTCCTAATCAGACTGCTAAGTGGATGAGTGGTATGGTTAAGAATAGTCATGAGCTTGTTAGCATTATGGGTAAGATGTATGAATTAGATATGTTTGATATATTAGGTAGCAAAGGTAGTATTAGTGTGTAGTTAGGGCTTTCCATTTATGGTTAGCCGGATCTTGTGATTTTTGTATTATTGGGTGAGCTGGCTTTATGAAACTGCCATATTATTGTGGCTTAACTAATAAACAACCAGTATGGCTACATGTTAACAAAAAAAACAAAAAAAACAAATGAACAGTTAATAGATAGACTCACAGCTAATCTTGCCTGGTTACTGGAACCCTTAGCCCAAGCAGTCAGAGAGAATCAACAATCCCAAAGACCCAGATTTGAACCCCATTTTAATCAACCCCAGCAACCCCCTTATCAAAGACAACAAAATCGTGGCCCACCTGTGTGTTATCACTGTGGCTTAACTGGACATTTCTCCAGAGATTGCAACAATCCTCCCCTGCTTCCTCCAGCCCCCAGAAACAATAACAATCAAAACAACAGAACCATCAACAACAATATCCCCAATCAAAGACCCAATCATGCCAACATCAATTTCTTTGGAGAGGATTTCTTAGTTGAAGCCACTGTTTATTAGCCTTTAAACTGGTAGATGCACCTCCAAAGGATGAGAGTGCAAGCCAACCAGAAGAAAACTCCTTTTATGCTCTTAACCTAACTGATGATAACCATAACATAGATGAACTAGCAATCAACACTTCTGAATCAACAAGAAAGAAGAAAAAAGCCAAGGTTGATTTCATTATAGATCCAAACAAGGCATCCAAATCAACTGTTGATAACAATGAGCCACCAAAGGCTAAAGTTTTTAAAAATCCTCCAAAGTTGGAACCCCCAGAAATTATACAAAAATCTGGACCCTATTCTGTTGTCCCCAATTCAGAAAAGACCTTTGCAAATCTTTGATTCTCAAGAAAAAGACACTAAAGACCAACAAATGCCCATGCCAAGCTAGACTTGCTGACAACAGCAATGTTACCCCTCTCATTTGTAAAGCCCAAGTGGCTGGTTATTTCATTGATCTGATCCTGGACAGTAGATCATCTATAAGTGTCATTGCCAAATACTTCTTAGAAGCAATTGGCAGAAAGATTAATGAACCATCTACAAGACTAATAACTAATGTCTGAACATCCCGTACAATTGTATCCATTTTTATCTATTAATCCAAAGCTGTTCCTGTCTGAATCAATGATATCAGCATTGAAAATGACATAGAAGTATCTGAAGCAAAAGAATACACCATAATAGTTAGCAATGAATAGCTCAAGAAAGCAAAAAGTCTTACTTAATTATGAACTCTGTGAACTAATCATTAGATGTGGTGAGAAACCCATTGTGGTTAAGTGCCATTATTGGACAACTCCTCCAGTATCCAAGCAGAACCAAAAAAAAAACAATCAGATGAATCAGATGATGATGAGAGCAATAAAAAAGAAGATCAAAAAGAACAAGAAGAAACTACTGAACTCACCTATACTATCTTCATAAGCAATGGCAAGCCACTGGAAAATGTTAAAGCTGACAAAAAAGAAATTCTGGTAAATGGCAAGCTAATCTGCTGGCCCTACTATGATATCTTCAAAAGAACTTTTGATAGAAAACCTGGCAAGAAAGCAAAATACAGTTATTGATGGCATGGTTTTTGTGCCAGGTGCTAGTGCAATAAATCTTTGTATTTCCCTAGTGATGAATGCAAGTCCTGCCTAATCTATTACAAAGATTGGGAGCCAATTAGTTTGATACCCAGAAAAGAACTAAAAGAAGTACAGAAGTCCTTTGAAAATAAACCACCTGAAATCCAATCACTAGTTATAAAACAAAAAGAACCTTTCTCTGAAGAAAGAAAAGTGGACATTGAAAATCTATTGACTAGAAATAGCCCAGTTATCTCAAAAGAAAGTGATACTCCTGGACAAACCCATGTGATACAACACACCATCACCACATAAGAAACTCATCTCATCTATTTAAAGCCTTAAACTGGATGAAAGATCTTGGATTCATACAAAAAACCAAGAGTGAATGGGCTTTCCCAGTTGTAGTGGTATCCAAGAAAGGTGGAACTTATGCTTCTGTGTCAACTACTGTTTTTTTTTGTTAATGTGTAGCCATGCTGGTCTTTTATTAGTTTAGCCACACTCAAAAAGCATGACTTTTTCATAAAGCCAACTCACCCAATAATCTATATTACAAGATATGGCTAACCACTAAGTAGTTATGCCTAACTACATGCTAGTATAACCAGAAAATCTATGGGGTATTACACTATTACACAAAGTACTCCTATCATAAAAAACATTAGTCAGTATATTATTATACTGTGTGAATACATCACCTATTTTAACTATGGGTTTGCCAGTATCCCTATCACTATTCTTTGAAGTACTATGTATGTTGGAGCCATTAGATAGATTTCTCTTGATCCTGTTATCAATACACATTGATTTTTCCCATTCAGTTTGCAATTTACAACATCCTCTCCACAATCTATTCCTTGCTTGAGTAATTGCCCATTTACACACCTTAATTAATATATTATTGTTAGTCCTTAGGTCTATATTAGCAAAAGCATTGATTCTTCCAAATTGCTTATTGATCAATCCTTTACATAGCAGATTTATATTTATTAGACAGTACAATCTTCTCATCAGTGTTTAGGGCTTCACATCTCCTTTTCACAGCCTCTGAAAGGCACCATATCCACATATCTCTTATATCATTAATTAGTGTCTTGCCCTCTTGGGTATTCAGAGAGCATTCCCAAAAGTGCCAGTTGGTTTCCACTTCCCTGTGACATATTTTGCAAAGATTATTCAGGTATACAAAGGGATGTCTGTTGTATAGCACCTCTGCTGTTGGCAGCATATTGTAAAATGATTTCATAATAAATGTGCACATTGCTGAAGAACCAGCTAAGGTGAAGCCTAATGACATTTTACCATCCCAGTTCCAAATCTTAGTTGTGCACATCTAGTCTATATTGTTACAGTTGAAACTTATACTTCTTATTAATTATTACATGTATTAGCCACTGATGTCATATAAATTAGCCACTCTATTTTTAGAAAATGATCATTGATCTGATCATTGACCTAGTTGTTGACCTGATCATTGACCACTTTTGACAGCTATATAAGCAATGAATCTCTTAGCTGTAGAAAAGTATGTTCAAAATAATCAAGAATAAATAAAATAACAACTTTCATCTCAATCATTCTCTTATTGCTAATTTTCCTTTCCCTACCTTCAAGTATCTGAACATCTTGGGATAAAAGATTACTTGTTGGTATTTTCTTACCCTTTTCTCTGAAATGTATAAGTGTAGCATTTGAAGATTATTGAATAAAACATGACTGAAGAGCACATCTGATACTTGATATTGAATTCTAAGAGTGCCAATGTGAGGCATAGAATTATAGCAAGCATGATCATTTGTTGACAGTACAGACTATCTCTCTATTTTCAGATTCCAGTTACCTTTTGAAAAAAATAGCGACTAAGATATTTTATGAGACTGATCTCACACATTGAATCCATACTTATTCAATTTGCTCTTTGAAGTTGAATTCTCTTTGATTATTTCTATCACTCTACAATCCTGTTCTCCCTTGCTATCCATTAGTTTGTTACTTCAACTCATAACATAAAAGTGGTGCTCCCTGTAAGGTTGTCAAAATCCACTTTGTTTCCTATTGTATGGATGATTATTTATACCTGCCACAACAATTAGAAGAACACTTTGAAGCACACAACAAAAATGATCTAGACTTTATTGAACTTAATCCTTTGTCTTCCTGCTTGATTTGCTTTCCCATTGAAGAACAATCCAGCAGACAATTCCAAGACTTTTGGAACTGGTTCCTGAATAAGCATTCAGCTGAAACCTACACAACTTATACAACCTATTGTTATGGTTGAAACACATAGTTTTTATTAATTATCACATGTATTAGCCAATAATGTCATATAATTAGCCATCCTATTTTTAGATAGTGATCGTTGACCTAATTAATGACCTGACCGTTGACCTGATCATTGACCTGATCATTGACCTGGTCGTTGACCACTTTAGATAGCTATATAAGCAATGATTCCCTTAGCTGTAGAAAGACATGATCAAAGTAACAAAATAAACAATATTAATTACTTCCTCTCATAATCACTTATTCCCCTTTCCTTACCTTCAAATATCTACTTGTTGGCATTCACATACCTTATCTTTTCCCCTTCTTGATTTGTATTTGTTAGAATTAGCCTGAGAAGTAATTGGCTTGCTCTTGTAATTCATTGAATAAAGAAACAATTGAAAAGTACAACAATACTTGTTATTGATTCTAAGAATTGCTGAGTTGAGGCATAGAATAATAGCAGCGGTGTTATCTTGTTGACAATCACAGACTATTCCTCTACCTTTAGATTTAAGAAAAGATTAGCGACTGTAATTTTTATGAGACTGATCATGCACATTGAAATCCTACTTATTCAATTTGCTCCCTTATTGTAATTCCCTCTTTGTTTATTTCCATCACCATACAATACTGTTCTCCCTTGCTATCCGTTAGCTTGTTACTCCAACTCATAACACTATTACTTTGACCAAGCTTATTTTAAAGATGATTTTGAAGAAAGAAACAACAGTATCAATCAGCTCTTATATTCTGCAATCTTTGAACAACAGCCCCCTGATTTCGAATATTTGAATCATCAAATCCACATTTGGATTGCTGTCCATCAAGCAACTGAAACTCTCTTTGAAACAGAAGAAGAAAGCTACCAAACTGCCTCTGTTTTTGACCTTTTATCAAGCAAATCAGATTCATCTGCACAAACAGTTACCCCTGAACCAATGGCTAATGACCCCATGAAAGCAAACATTCTGGCCACCCTCCAAGATATACAAACTGCTCTAGGAAGAAGAAACAATACCCCACTACCACTATTTAGAAGTGATGTACAAGATCCAATTAAATGGTTAGATGATTTTAAGAGAGCTGTCACAGCCAACCAGTATAATGAAGAATACAAGTTCTAAATTATTGGTGGCTATCTCCAAGGCTCTTCTGCTACCTGGTTCTTACAAGAAACAGATGCCAATGCTCAACACAGTATTATGGTTGAAATCCATAATTTTTATTAGTTATCACATGTATTAGTCACTGATGTCATATAATTAGCCACTCTATTTTTAGATAGTGATCATTGACCTGATCAATGACCTGACTGTTGACCTGATCATTGACCTGATCATTAACCTAGTCGTTGACCTGGTCATTGACCACTTTCATTAGCTATATAAGTGATGAGTCTCTTAGCTGTAGAAAATCATCTCTCAGACAAAAATCAAATAAATAAAAATAACAACTTTCATCTCAATCACTCTCTTATTGCTAATTTCCCTTTCCCTACCTTCAAGTATCCAAACATCTTAGGATAAAAGATTACTTGTTGGTCTTTTCCTGACATATATAATTGTAGCATTTGAAGATTATTTGAATAAATGTGACTGAAAAGCACAAGTTGATACCTGATATTAAATTCTAAGAGTGCCAACATGAGGCATAGAATTATACCAGTGGTGATCAATTGTTGACAGTATGGACTATTCCTCTACCTTCAAATTCCCTTGTTACCTTTTAAAAAAAATAGCAACTGAGATATTTTATGAGACTGATCTTGCACATTGAATTCATACTCATTCAATTTGCTTATTGAAGTTGAATCTCCTTTGATTATTTCCATCACTCTACAATCCTGTTCTCCCTTGCTATCCATTAGCTTGTTACTTCAATTCGTAACAACAAAATAATCAGATGGAAACCAACCAATGCTGGAGAAGAAAATACCTCTTTCACTACCCAGTTTGAGGCCAAGTTCAAAACTGCAATATTAATATCCAAATGGCACATGGAATTAGAAAAAAGAACCCAAGGCCCTGGAGAAGTAGTAACTGAATATGCCAAAGCTATCAGAAAGCTAATCAAACGTGTAGACTCTGGAAGAAACTGAACAGAAAAATAAAAGATCCATTCCTTCACAAAAAGATTAAGAACTGATCTATTGTATGCTCTTTGGCCTCTCTTGGCTTTAAAAAACAACCCAACAATGGACATGGCTATTGAACTGGCATAAAGAATTGAAGATAACCAAAGAATGCATTTGGGATCTACACTTCCAGTTTTTGCTTCTGCTCCTGTCATGGCTCTAGCTCCACAAATGGCTGCTGTCTCTTTTGCTGCCCAAACTCAAGACCCAAATGAACAGTTAATAAATAGACTCATAGCTAATCTTGCTCAATTACTGAAACCCTTAGCCCAAGCTGTTAGAGAGAATCAACAACCCCAAAAACCCAGATTTGAACTCCATTTTAATCAACCCCAGCAATTCCCATATCAAAGACAACAAAATCGTGGCCCACCTGTGTGTTACTGCTGTGGATTAACTGGATATTTTTCCAGAAATTGTAACAATTCTCCCCTGCCTCCTCCAGCTCCTAAAAACAATGACAATTAAAACAACAGAACCATCAACAACAATGTCCCCAATCAAAGACCCAATTATGCTAACATCAATTTCTTTGGAGAGAATCCCCTGGTTGAAGCCACTGTTTATCAGCCTTTAAACTGATAGGTGCATCTCCAAAGAGTGAGAGTACAAGCCAACCAGAAAAAAACCCTTTTTATGTTTTTAACCTAACTGATAATGACCATAACATGGATGAATTAGCAATCAACATCTCTGAATCAACAAGAAAGAAGAAGAAAGCCAAGATTGATTTCATTCTAGATTCAAAGAAAGTTTTCACATCAACTGCTGATAACAATGAACCACTAAAAGCTAAAAATTTTAAAAATCCTTCAAAGTTGGAACTCCCAGAAATTGTACAAAAATCTGGACCCTATTCTGTTGTCAAAGATCTCATGGAAATGCCTGTACACATTACATTTGGCCAACTAATGACCCATCCACAGTTCAAAAAAGATCTTTACAAATTATTGATACCAAAAAAGAAAACACCAAAGACCAACAAATGCCTTTGCCAAGCTGGACTTGCTGATAACAGCAATGTCACCTCTCTGATTTGTAAAGCCCAAGTGGCTGGTTATTTCATTGACCTGATCCTAAACAGTGGATCATCTGTTAGTGTAATTGCCAAACACTTTCTTGAAGCAATTGGCAGAAAAATTGATGAACCTTCCACAAGACCAATGACCAACATACATGGTAACAAGAAGAAAGGCTTAGGCATAGCCAAAGCTATTTCTGTCCGCATCAATGGTATCAGCATTGAAACAGATATGAAAGTATCTGAAGCAAAAGAGTATACCATTATTGTTGGTAATAAGTGGCTTAAGAAAGCCAAAGCATTCTTTAACTATGAACTGTGTAAGCTAATCATCAGATGTGGTAAAAAACCCATTGTGGTTAAATGCTGTCATTGGACAACTCCTCCAGCAACCAAACAGAACCAAGAAAAAGAACAATCAGATGAATCAGATGATAATAAGAGTGATAATGAAAAAGATCAAAAAGAACAAAAAAAAACTGTTGAACTTACTTATATCATCTTCACCAGCAATGGCAAGCCACTGAACAATGTTAAAGCTGACAAAAAAAGAATCATGGTAAATGGCAAGCTAATCTGCTGGCCCTATTATAATATCTTCAGAAGAACCTTTGACAGAAAACCTAGTAAGAAAGCCAAATACAGTTATTGGTAGTATGGCTCTTGTGCACAGTGCTAGTGTAATAAATCTTTGTATTCACTAAGTAATAAATGCAAATCCTGCCTAATCTATTACAAAGATTGGGAACCAATTAGCTTGATACTTCAAGAAGAACTTAAAAAAGTACAAAAGTCCTTTGAGAATAAACCACCTGAAATCCAATTATTAGTTATAGAACAAAGAGAACTTTCTTCTAAAGAAAAAAAAGTGGACATTGAAAATCTGTTGGCTAGAAATAGTCCAGTTATTTCAAAAGAAAGTAATACCCCTGGATGAACCCATATGATACAACACACTATCACCACAAAAAAAACTCACTCCATCTATTTGAAGCCTTATCAATCTAATTGACACAATGATGAGTTTATCAAGAAAGAAATAAACTGAATGAAAGATCTTGGATTTATACAAAAAACCAAGAGTAAATGGGCTTTTTCAGTTGTAGTGGTATCCAAGAAAGGTAGAACCCTACATTTCTGTGTTGACTATTGCCAACTAAATGCCATAACTATAAGAGACATGTACCCACTTCCCAAAATTGATGCAATGCTAGATAAATTCAATGGTGCTGCTTTTTTCTCAACCATTGACTTAACTGCTGGATTCTGGCAAGTAGAGATGGATCCAGAAAGCAGAAAAAAAACTGCCTTCATCACCAAGTATGGCACCTATGAATTCACTGTCATGTCTTTTGGTTTCACCAATGCTCCTTCCACCTTTCAACACCTAATGAATAAAGTGTTTGAATTAGTAAAAGAAAACTTTGTTTTGGTATACTTGGACGACATAATAGTATATTCAAAAACCTGGGATGAACACCTTGAACATTTGCAGAAGATTTTTGACCTGCTCAGAAATGCTGGTCTTAAGATCAACCCAATCAAATCTTTTTTTGAACATCAATTCACTCAGTTTTTTGGTCATTATATTACAAAAAATGAAATCTTCTCTGATCCAGCTAAAGTTGAAAAAGTTCAAAACATTAGACAACCAATGAATGTTCCTGAACTATGCTCTTTCTTTGGTTTGGCTTCTTACTATCACAAATTTATCAAGAATTTCTCCAAAATTGCCTTTCCTCTCAATCAGCTACTCAGGAAAAATGTTAATTATTATTGAGACACTTATTAACAAAAAGCTTTTGAAATTCTGAAGGAAAAACTTGTTACTGAACCAATTCTCAAACAACTTGATCTGAACCAACTTTTTATCCTCCACACTGATATATCTGGCTATGGACTTGGTGCTGTTTTTTTACAAAAAAATGAAAATAACAGAGAACATGCCATAGCATATGCCAGTAGATTATTCACACCAGCAGAAAAAAACTATTTAGTTACTGAACAAGAATGTTTAATAGTAGTTTGGGCTACTAGTTACTGGAATTAATATTTTCTTGGTAGAAAATTTTTAGTAGTAACAGATTATCAAGTTTTGGTTTTGGCTGCACAATAAAAAGAAGCTGGAACACAAACAAATAACTTGTTGAATACTCCACTTGAATGAATTTAACTATAATATTCAACACCACAAAGGAGCAAATCATCAAAATGCCAATGCTCTCTCTAGACTTACCATCCAGTGATAGTACAACCTCTTAAACCAAACCAACTTAATTATTAGTAACTTTTTTACAAACAAACATGATAATAGACTTGGACAACTATTCTGTCTTAATGGAATTTTTGGATAAAAGACAATACTCACCAGAATATACTTGACAGCAAAGAGAACATTTGCGCAAATAATCAAATTTTTATTTGATCTGCCAAAACCAATTATACAAAAGAAACAGAAAAGATCCTGACTGCCCCCAGAGAGTCATCAGATTTGAAGAAAGAGAAATTATAATATACAACATGCACACTGACCCATTAGTTGGACACTTTGAAAAAACAAAAACAATTCAAAAACTTTAGCTCACTATTATTGGCCTACCTTGGAAAAAAACATTGTTGAATACATTAAAACCTGTGACATCTGCCAAAGAAGAGACAACTTCAATCACAAAGAAGATATCCATTCAATTTTTGTTGGTTAACCATTTGACAGAATTGGTATAGATGTTGTTGGATCTTTAATAATAACTTCTGATGACAACAGATACATTATTATAGCTACTAACTATCTTACAAAGTGGATAGAAGCAAAAGCCACCCCAGACCAAACAGCAGTCTTAATAGCCAATTTCATTTATGAAGATATCATCTGTCATTATGGCTGTTCCAAAGAACTTTTATCTAATAGAAGAAGAACTTTTTTCAGTACACTGGTTGAAAAACTTTGTAGAAAAATGGGAATACATCATAAATTTTTCTCTTCTTATCACCTCCAAACAAATAGCCTAGTGGAACATTTTAATAGAACACTATGTAAAACTCTAGCCAAAACCAGTGAAGAAACAAACTTATGGAACAAAGTACTGCCTTCAGCTTTGTTTGCTTATAGAACTGTAAATCATGACATAACAAATTATGAACCTTTTTATCTGCTCTATGGATGCATGGCAACATTACCAATAGAAACTGACATTAAAACAATATCTTTTAAAGAGATCACAATAGAAAATTACAAAAACATTTTGCAAAAAAGACTTGGTACCATTCTTGACTCCTTGGTAGAAGCATGAATAATTGCTTTTGAAAAAATAAAACAGTTCTAAAAAAAGCTTAAGAAAAAAAACCTATAAAACACTTTCTTTAAGTGTTGGTGACTTGGTATTAGAATACTGATCAAACAGAGACAATATTTATGGTAATAAATTCTCTAGTTAGTGGAAAGGATCCTTTATAGTCAACAAAGTTTTGAACAATGGTTTTTATATTCTTCAAGATTAATTTGGAACAATCTTCAATGATTGTTCTGTTCATGGTACATAACTTAAAAAATATTATAAATGACCTGATTGGTTGCCTGTTGTAATAATACTGACTCAAATAATCAGCAAAAATCAAGTATAAATTAATGTACCATTCCCAAAACAGAGGTATTGTTACAGTTGAAACTTATACTTTTTATTAATTATCACATGTATTAACCATTGATGTCACATAAATTAGCCACTTTATTTTTAGAAAGTGATTATTGACCTGACCAATGACCTAACCATTGATCTGATCATTGACCTGATCATTAACCTAGTTGTTGACTTGATCATTGACCACTTTTGACAGCTATATAAATGATGAATTTTTTAGCTGTAGAAATACATGTAAGAATCAAAGAAAAAAATAAAATAAAATAACAACTTTTATCTCAATCCTTTTCTTATTGCTAATTTCTCTTTCTCTACTTTTAAGTATCTGAACATTTTAGGATAAAAGATTACTTGTTGGTTATTTCTTACCCTTTTTCTGAAATGTGTAATTGGAGCATTTGAAGATTATTGAATAAAACATAACTGAAGAGTATATCTAATATCTAATATTAAATTCTAAGAGCTCTGATGTGAGGCATAGAGTTATACCAATGTGTGATTATTTGTTAACAGTATGGACTATTCTTTTACCTTCAGATTCCCTGGTTATCTTTTGAAAAGTATAGCAACTGAGATGTTTTATAAAACTGATCTCACACATTAAATCTCATACTTATTTAATTCACTCTTTAAAATTGAATTTTTTTTGATTTTTTTCATCATCTTACAATTTTGTTTTCCTTTGCTATCTATTAACTTGTTACTTCAACCCATAACAGTATCTTTAATTGACATAAACAATTATTTTTTGGATCAAAACATTTAAAATGTCTTTTATACTCTCCATGAGTATTGGATCAAAAATTATCCAAATGCTACTCTAACCATTGAAAAACAAACCACCATAACTGATAACAGTGGAATACATACTGTTATTAGATCAAAGAAAACTACTACCAGAAGAGAAAAAATTGGTAGCAAAATGGATAAATATCTGTTGGAAAGTATAACAGCAGCTATACTCCTACCTTTTAGCACAATTGGAAAAACACTCCAAGAAATCTTACCTATAGACAAAAACTTATCATATGGAAGGCAATTAGAACTCTATAGTTGCCTTGAAGAAATCATAGAAGATATGAAACTCATGAAGAAAACAACTTCAGAGATACAGGCAGAAATTTTGGGCATTATACGGTTAGATATCTCAAGAGTTTTAATTATTGCTAAAAAAGCCAAAACTCTAATACAAAGATTTGGTTTCTTAGATACAAAACTTATTTCACCTCAAGTATTATATATTCTATCCATAAAAGACTTCAACAAATTAATTAGCTTTGAGTTAAATAAAACTCTTTAAATAGATTATATCATGAATAGCTTGATTTTGCCAGAGCTTAATCTCTTTAGAGAGAATAATGTTACAGTTGAAATTTATACTTTTTATTAATTATCACATGTATTAGCCACTGATATCACATAAATTAGCCACTTTATTTTTAGAAAGTAATTATTGACCTGATCAATGACCTAACTATTGACTTGATCATTGATCTGATTAATGACCTGATTATTGACTTGACCATTGATCTGATCATTGACCTGACCATTGACCTGATCATTGACCTAGTTGTTGACCTGATTATTGACTATTTTTGATAGCTATATAAGTAATAAATTTCTTAGCTATAGAAAAGCATATAAAAATTAAAGAAATAAAAGAAATAAAATAACAATTTTATCTCAATTTTTCTCTTATTACTAATTTCTTTTTTCCTACTTTTAAATATCTGAACATTTTGGAATAAAAGATATTTGTTGACCTTTATTTACCCTTTTCCTAAAACATGTAATTATAGCATTTGAAGATTATTGAAATAAAACATGATTGAAGAATACATTTGATACCTGATATTGAATTCTAAGAGTACTAATGTAAGACATAGAATTATATCAGGCATGATTATTTGTTGACAGTACAAACTATCTTTCTACCTTCAGATTTCTGGTTATCTTTTGAAAAGTATAGCAACTGAAATATTTTATGAAACTGATTTTACACATTGAATTCATGCTTATTCAATTCACTCTTTGAAGTTGAATTTCTTTTGATTCCTTTTATCACCCTACAATTCTGTTCTTCCTTGCTATCCATTAGCTTATTACTCCAACCCATAACAGTGTAATACTCTATAGAGTTTCTGGTTATATTAGCATGTAGTTAGACATAACCACTTAGTGATACAAACTTTTTCTCTTCTAATTTTTATGACCACGATTAGAGCTAAGAGTAAAAAAGTTGCAAACAGTACTTTTTCTATAGTAACTAATAAAGTTTTAACATGAAAGGGTTTTTTTGTTATTAAAGTAGCTAAGTAAAACATTCTGACAACATTTCCTTTAAAAAATATTAGTAAAAAGCTGTCTTTAGCAGTTTCTGGTTCATTTTCTTCTTTTTTGGCTGGAAGTTCTTTTCCAGTCAAAGTTTCTTCAAAAAGGCACATTTGGATTAGTCTCAGTGTTGTTTTTACCACTTCAAAAAGCCCAAAGATTTTTAATAACAGACCAGTCAGCAAGTTGGTCTTTCTTGCTCTCACTACTTCCACTACTACTACTACTACTACTACTACTGCTTCACAAATAATTGTGAAAGCAAAAAATTCCAAAAAACAGCAGCAGACAGTTGCAACTGCTATGGTCACACCTA
Organism: Geosiphon pyriformis; assembly: GCA_016748015.1. NCBI lineage: Eukaryota > Fungi > Glomeromycota > Glomeromycetes > Archaeosporales > Geosiphonaceae > Geosiphon > Geosiphon pyriformis. The sequence goes on along the minus strand of JAAOMT010000514.1, from coordinate 320,965 downwards.
ATTTCTTTGTGGTTTCAGATGAAATCTTGGGTAAGATCTTTACAGCAGCAGCCAGCCCTCTTTCTGATATGGATGGCAACAACAGTGGCATATCTTCCAAGATGGGCTAAGATTAACCACTGGCTGTGTTGCCTAATGTGGTGATCTCCAGCAGATCATTACCAATCTCAGAAGCAAAACAGTCTATCATTTTAGATGATCTTAAAGATTGGACTGATCAGATAGAAATAGAATCAACTGCTTCTCCTTCATTTTCTGGTGCTGTTGATGGTGGTGCTTGGAAGAATATGAATGATCATTAAAGATACTCTGGTTGGGTGGTCTTTAATTTAGTATCTGGTGCTATATTTAATATTAAGATGGCCCTGCTTAGTTCTTTGTTTTAATTGCTGTCTGGTTGTATTGGGCTTAAATCTGTTTCAAAAAATGCTGTTAAGTTGTTTTGTGTGAAATTTGCATCTCAAAAAAGTCTAAATGATACCACCAAAGTGGTCATTAGTGATGAAGTTTTTCTGACCACTCTTAAGATTGTACAGTCTTCTAGTATAATCTCTGTTTTTTCTCCTTTTTTGTCAGTTGTACTTCATGATATGCCTTTGAGCACTTTTTTTGATGACATTAAAATTGCTCTTGGCATTTTTGGTGTTGTTACTTTTGTTAAGTTAAAGCCTACTGGTTTATGGCAATATGCTGTGGTTCATTTTAAAGACATTTTTTTTGCCACTACTGTCTTTATTCATTGGTCTGTGCTGATTAGGAAAGACAATATTAGGATTCTTTCTGTTATCAACCAAAATAATGTTATTTCTTCAAGAGATACCTTTAAAGCTAAGTTGGTTAATCTTTCTTTTGGCTGTACTGTCTTTAAGATAAGTAATTTGGTCTCCCAAGTTGGTGGCTGTATATGTTTCATTCTTTATTCCTCCAAATTTTACTGACATTAATGCTTTGCTGTAATTATTTTTGATTCTTTAAAATTTCTGAATGTTGCTGTGTCAAAGACTAATACTTTGTGTGGTTGCCACATCTGGTAAAAAACTCTTGGATGTTACCACTGCTACAGATGTCAAGACTTGAATTATTTGGCTGTGAACTGCAAGATATTACCTTTTCTCCCACCCAAATTCTTTTTCAATACTTTTGGTGGCTCCAAAGTTTTCAAATTTTTATTTACTAGATCTAAATCTTATGCCAAAGCTGCTGCCTTTTTGGTTCCTCCTGTTGTTGCTGCTGCTAATATGAACTTAAATCTTGGTAGTCTCTTCAAAACTGCAACACCCATGTTGCCTGCTGTTTTTTTTGCTTTCAATTTTGCTGTTAAATCTAGGTTGACTTCTCTGGAATCCCACCTTAGTGAACTATCTATGTTGATAAAGTCCTTGATTAAGCCTGTTGGTGCTTTGGTTGTATTAGTTACTAAATTGCTGTCTACTCTAACTGCTATGGATGTGTTAGTTAAGAAATGTATGTTGTGTTTCTAGTTGAGCTTACAAGCTTTGTTCATTTTGTCACTTTTAAAATTACCAAATCTTTGGTGGTTTCTGAGTCTGGTTCTTTTTTTGTTGTTGTTGCATTGTGTGATGTGTCTTTGGGTGTATCTGCTGCTAATATTAAGTTAGTTTTTATGTCATGCTAAAGCCTGCTGGTGTTTGGCAATATGTGGTTGTTTATTTTAAAGAATTGGATGCTGCTGCCTTTGTTCTTACTTACTAGTCAATTTTGGTAGACAAAAATAGTGTTCATATTCTTCTTCTTATCAATTAAAATAAGACAATTTTGTTTTATGATCAGTTTAAGACCAAGTTGGTCAATCTTTCTTTTGGCTGTACTGCCTTTAAGATTAGTGATATGATCTTCTAAGTTGGTGGCCAGACTTGTTTCATTCCTTATTTGTCTGATTCTGGTTGTCATTTTTAGTTTGCTCTGGTTACATTTGATTCTCAAGTTGATTTGAACTCTGCAGTTGTCAAAATGGGTATCTTAAAAAAATGTCATATTTTGTGGGAAACTTCTGGTTGTTAGCACTGCTTAGGTGTCAAGAAGTGAATCATTTGGTTGTAAACTGCAAAGTTTCTCCATTTTCCTTTCTCAAGGCTTCCAAGATGTTTAAAACACAATTTGTGGGTGGTGTTTCTTATGTAAAAGCTTTAGCTTTCTTGAATTCTTCTGAGTTTCCTCTCCTGACAGCTCCTACTTCTCCTTCTATGATTGTTGGTAATCCTATAGTGTCTTCTCGATTGGCTTCTGTAGAATCTAATTTGGTTAAGTTTTTTGTTTTAATTGAGTCTATTGTTAAACCAGTTGGTTTCTTGGTCAAATTGTTCAAACAATTTATTAATGAGAATTTGGTCTCAAGCAGTAAACTTGGCCTTAGGGTTAATAAGATTATTATACATTTAGATTCTTTTAGTAAAGTTGTTGGTAAGTTGGGAAAAGAAGTGGTTTCTTTAAAAAAAAAGTACTATATAGAGGATATTGATATGTCTGATAATTCAAAGCATCCAGTTGGTTTGGATGATGAAGTGTTTTCTAACTTGATGTTTCTTTGAGAACATAAGACTATTGATATTAAGACTGATGCCTTGAAAACAGCTAAATGGCTGGTTGGATTGGTTCCTTGCAGTGCGACTTTGTTTCTTATTATTCAAAAAATGTCATTTTTGGATAAATTTTCTTTTAGTGCATTAATGTAGTATAGTTTGAACTGGCTTGAGTAGCTGGTTATATGTAGAAAATATGTAAGCCACATTTAATTTAAGACTCTATATGGTCATATTGTATTAGATAGTAGTTGAACCTTACTTATTAAATTTTAATAAAAAAAAATATATATTAAAAAATTAATTTAAGTTAATATTATATTGTTTTAAATGCTTTAAACTTTGTTTAATTATATTAAAAACACTTAATTATATATATATATATATATAATTTGTTTTTAAAAATTGATTTTTTAAAGTTTTAAAAATTTTTTAAAAATATAAATTAATTATTTAAAAAAATTAATTATTTATTAAATATTATTAAAAAACATATAATTAATTTTGATTTTAGAAAAAAATATCTGCTTTTTAAGTTTAAATACAGTTTTAGTTATTGTAAATATATAATATAATTTTAATTGGTTTAAATAATTAATTATATATAGTAATTATATAAATTTAAATGGCTGGCTATATGTAGTAAAAGCATAAGCTATATTTAGTTTGAATCACTTAGTTTGGTTTTATGTATTAAATAGCAGTTGGGCTTCACTTGTTAAACATTTAATAAAAAAAAATATAAATTATATTTAATTTAAAATATTTATTGTCATATTGTATTAAATAATAATTAAATTATATTATTATTTAAAAAAAATGACTAATTATATAATATTATTTTAATAATTAATTAAAATAAAGTTTTTAATTATAAAAATATAAAAACAACACTTTTAAAAAATAATAATAATAAAATAATGTAATTTTAAAATTAGGTTTATACAAATATAATAAAAAAAACTTCTTTCTTTTATTTATCCCAAATTCCCAAAAAAGAGTCAAAGTTTATTTGAAAGAAGTTTTTTTCAACATTCAGTATGATAAAACCAAACCATTTTTCAATTTTGAGGCTACTGTTGGCCCTAATATTGCTATTATGAAGAAAGTCACTAAAGAATCTGGTTCTGGTAGAGGTTTCAAGCCTGTTTTGTCAAGAAAGAAGAGAAAAGGTGTCGCTTTGAAAGAAGGTGTTGGTGGCAAAGGAATGCTAACTATGGTGCCAGGTGGTTGTTTATGGGGTTCTGAGACTGATGACATTACCAAGTCTGAAAGTATTGATATGGAGAAAGAATGTCTAGTAGAAGAAACTAGTTTTGACTATGGTGTGAATGGCACTATTGCAAATGGGAATCATGATCAAATGTCTAAAGAACCAGGTATCAAAACTAAAAAAGCATTGGGCAAGCCATTAGAGAAAATAGATTTCTCAAGTCATAATAATGATGATGATATTTTCTTGGATATCCTCTTAAAACTTCTCCCTTCCTTGAAGAATTTGGTTATTGTTTCTGTTAGGAAATCTTTTGCTTTGAATATTGGCTTGGATAAAGTGGTTAGAAAATTCTCTTAAGAAAAGCTGATAATGGTCAGAAAATTGTTTTCAAAAGTCAATGGTTTTGGGAGGGCCTTTGCTCTCTCAAAATTTTCTAAGATTATTCATGCTTTCTTCACTTCTAAAGCTAGTTTGGTACAGGCTACAGAAAAGGCAAGAGCAACAAACATTTTGGTAAACACTAATCTCAAGAAATAAACTGGTCATTCAGATCAGGCTGTGGTGGTGAAGAAAATTCCAGTTGGAACATCAGCTGAGGCTGTGTGTGCTGCGTTTTTTGAATTTGGTTCTGTTGTGTCAATCAAGATGCAATTAATAAAGCTATAACAAAAGGCTGTGGTTAAATTTGCCCAATCAAATCAGACTGATTTGGTCACAGCTAGATGGTCTATCTTGATCAAAAAAAATGCCATAAGAGTGGCCAAGGTTAATATAGACAAGAAATTATGAAATACAAGGGATTAGCATAAGGCTTTGCTTTATACACTACCAATAAGCACAAATGCTCATGATATCTGAGACTTTATTGGTTCTGTGGATGAGAAAACATATGTTATCAATTAACACCCTATTACATATGCCTGGACCAAATGTACTGTTGTTTGTTTTGACTCTGTAGCTTCAATTAATGCTATTATAAAAACTACACAGTCTTAAAGAGTGCCAATTTGCATTGGTCTTACCTGGATTCTGTTAAGTATGCTAAGTGTGAGAGTTTGAGTCACACATCTCTGAATTGTTTTGTGGATGAGAAGATTTCTCCTGGTGGACCAATTCGCAAGATATTGTCGAATGATGATAAAAGCAAACTGGCTTTTATTTATGCTAGATGTTCTGCTCCAATCTTCCATCCTATTTCTTTTGGTAGTGTCTTATGGACTAATATTGTTGGTAGGTCTTCATTCTCTTCTCTTTCTGTATGCAATGGCTCAGCTTCTTCTAGTTTCTCTTTGGAGATGAGACCTACTCTAATGGTGTCTATAGAATTGAATAATAGGTTTGCCGCTCTTGAGTATAGTCTTACCAGCCTTATAGAACATATTGACAAGTTGGCTAAAAGGTTAGACTCACTTGGGCCAATGGTTTCCTAGTGTTACCAGACAAAATTAGAGATATTGTTTAACATGAAATTACTCTTATAAATCTTATCATTAATTAGCATATATTATTGTTTCAAATTATTACTTATTACATTAGCAAAATGTCCGAAATTATCATTTAATTAATAACCCAATTTGTACATAACACAAATGTAACCTAAGTGTGATGATCAATTATGCAATACCCCAAAATATGTAACATTCAAAAGTTTGCCAAAATTTGTAGAAATTTGCTGAAATAATTGATAGTTCACTAAAATATCTAATAGTTTGCAGAAATAACTTGTAGTTTGCCAAAATATATCTTTAGTTCAGCGAAATTGTAGAAAAGAGCAAAGTTCAAGTTCATAGAATAGTGTTACAACAAGTTGTATAAAAAAAGAGCTTCTCTTTTCAAGAAAATGTATCTTACTTCAGATTTAATAATTAGAATCATCCTTTACACACAAAAACAAAATAAATATCAAATAAATTTGAAAAGCCAAATTCTTAAATTATTTCTCTTGAAATTAACCAATTCCTACTAAAAAGTTTGAAATTGATTAGCTACCAATTTTAGTAGACTGTTAAAGCACTTCCAGGCCTGAATCCAAAACGATTTCTATAAATCATCAGTTTTACTTTTTCTTTTACATTTCTTTTATTTTCTTTCTTTTCTTATTATAAATCATTTGAGTAGCCTACAGACGAGAATTTCTATAGAAGAGTTGACTTTCACAGCAAAATAACTACACATTTTTAGTGAGCTTCCAAACAAACAATTCCTGGAAAAGAGTTGACATTTACTACAATGTAACTATACAAAATAACTGGCATGGAATTGGCCATTCCACTTATAAGCCCAGCAGTTCAAATTATAGAAGATAATTTGAAGATAAATTTAGTTATTGGAGGTTTAAACACTTCCCATAATCATAAATTAACAGCATTACAACAAACTTACAAGAGCTAAGAAGAGACCAAAAACCTCTGGTAACATTTGGTGTTCTTCCATAGAAACAATACAGCAAAACAACTTTAAAGTGGCGACCACACCAGACGCAACAACTCTAGAGTATTACCAATCAATTTACACCCACTGCAAGCAAAGATTCAACATTCCAGACAGAATTGAAGTTGTCAAGAAATCAGTATACCAATACATTGAAAACCACATCAACAATTATCTTTTTGGAAATTACAATATCTCAGAAGTTAGAAACAATCTTTACAATAATTTAGTACACTATTCACAGTTGGAAACTGAAGACCTTAACAGTGAAACACTTGTCACTTACTTTCAAGAACTAAATTTTAACATTATCAAGTACTGTGAAGAAACATATCCAGTGCAGTTTCAATACTCCATTGATTTTGAATCAGAGACAGAAACAAGCAACAAAGGCAAACAAAAATTGAAGCAATATTCAAAAACCACCCCAAATACCCCAATACTACCAAAAACAACTGCCAAACACTTACAAACACCTGAACAAGAAACCAGTTCAAAACTTCCACTTACTATCACACCTTTTCCAGCTTCACTTGTACAAGTACAAACACCTAATTTACCCTTAAATTGATTTGCAAGACTAGAAGATTTTACATCACCCAGAAGTCCCACCAGATAACAAGAACCCCTTCAAACTAGTTCCAATCTTCTTGACTTTCTAGCTGAAAATTGAAGTGAACACTCTAAGACAGCAGTGAATGAAGAAAACAACTCTGAAATATCTGAAGAAGAATCAATAAACAGTGAAAATGAAAAAGACGAAATGATAGCATACATCACAAAAATTCTTAAATTCAATGGAGAAGACATTGAGACCAGTCCCCAAAAATGGCTTGACCAAGTTACTAAAGCTGGAGATGCAAATGGATGGAATGCTACCAGAATGTTAAGAACAATTCCCTACTTTCTTAAAGGAACAGCAGACGAATGGTTTGAAAACTTGACCACACTTTTTAATGACTGAACAGCTTTCAAAACTGCCTTCTTAGAACAATTCACCAATAACAACACCTTAATTACTCTTTGAAATCGTTTTCACAATATCAAACAAGAACCTTCCAAATCTATTATGACTTATATTAGAAAATTCAACAAACTTCTCAGACGAATTCGCCAACTTGAAACTAATGATTATTATTCCGATGCTCAAATCTTAGATCAATTTATCACTGATTTAAAGGATAAACTGATTAAAAAGGTTTGCCCACATGTCCCAGAAGATTTAAACTCTGCCATTCAGCATGCAAAGAGATATGAAATGGCCATGGAAGAAGCCAATCATACAAAACTCATGAACTTAGCCATTGGAAAAACCAGCTCAGCAGCTGAAGAGAAAATTGACCAAATTGCAAAGAAAGTCAAAAACTATTTCACCAACCAACAACAACAGCAACCACAAAGATATCAACCACTCCAAAGACAGAATCAAAACAACTTCACATCACCCTCTAATAACCAGTCTTAGAGTTGCCATTACTGTGGAATTCCTGGCCACTGGAAAAGAGATTGCAGAAAGCTACAACAAGACCAACAAAATAGGAGTAATCAATGTTATTCTTCACTACAGCAATCTTATTATCAACTACCACCAGCTTACTATCCACCAAGACCCCAATATCAAAGTAACTATTATTAGTCTGCCCCACAGCCAATTCAACAGCAATACCAACAACCATCCACACAACATTATCAAGTGTCTGTTCAAAGATTAATTCCGCAAAATCAATTTACATCACAAAACCAATACCAAGTAAACAACAATAGAATCAATTCGAATAACCAATTAGTTTCCCAAAATCCAGCTCAGCCGAGACCCACCCATTATTATACTTAACCTAGCTATCTTATAATACCTGAAGAACAGGATTTTCACCATACTGCATTCTCGGAAGGTAGAACTGCAGCACGACAACAAAACTTTTCTTATACTTCTACCACAATCCCACCAGCCAGAATTGCTGAAAATGCCAATCTTTCAGACATATTCCCTTTTGAGTTTGAAACAAATAAGTCACCATTTCTGCTTAGCAATGTGGCTGCCAATGAACAAAAAGCAATCACTGCTATGAACACTAAAGCAGAAGTCGAAGGAAAGGCAATTCGCTTGATCTTAGACAGTAGATCTGCTGGAAGCATCATCATCTACCAGTTAATGCAACAGTTAAAGAGAAATGTCGACCAATCAGCTCAAACAGTAATCATTACTGCTGATGGCATGAAAAAGACTTCAGTAGGAGAAATTGACAATTTTCCGTTCACTCTTGATGGAATTACTATTCCAGTCAAAGTTCTTGTAATGGACGCGCCCCAGTACTAAGCTCTCGTCAGAAATGATTGGCTTCAAAAAGCCAATGCTAATCTGAATTGGGAGACACAAGAGTTAACAATCTTCTACCAAGAACAACATACCCAGGTACCTGCCACTTGTGGTACATTCAACAAATGCTCTAAAAAAGCACCGGCTTTTGAATTTGAACCAGAAAAAGAAAAGCCCATCATTGAAACATTTATGGTACTTGAATCAACCTCCAATTGGGCCGATGAAACTGAACAACAGTACTTTTCAACAAATGATTCTCTTGAAACAAAAGAACCAATAACAACCGGATAGAATGTCTCCTATTCAAAACCAGAACCACGAAAACAATGCCCCTACATTCCACTCAAATACAAGGACTGTCACAAGAAACTCTTCTCAATGGGAGCCTTCATTTCACCTGAAGAAGAATATGAAAATTATACTTGTTATTACTGCAAGGCTTGCCACAGAAAATGATAGAGTCATCTAATAAAAAGAAGCAAAAAATGGGATAACACCCCTTGTTTGACTTGTGGAGATATGCTACCAGAAAAATGCAATTGGATTGATGTAACAATGAGAGGAGAAGTCTGTGATCAGATCTGCTAATATGCTTTATCAATTTCAAAAAAAGTAAAAAGAGGAACACTCTTTAATGTGGCATATAACAATGCTCTCAACAAACTTTATCACTACCCCCATGATGCTGAGATGATTTTCGACCTAGCAATAGCATTAATTAATAGAGCTACCAAAGAAGATGTCCATCAAATGAAGGAAACAGAATACATTGAATACACCATGAAATTAGCTAAATTTGATTATGAAGATGAAGTAGAAGTTTATCACCAAATTGCAAGTCACACCTACCCAACCCAAGAAGCTCAAATTCAATAATTAGAGCAAATAAACATTAGGCTATGTGAAGAATGCATTATGCCTTGTGATGAACAGTGGTGTCCTGAATGCTATGCTTTTAGCATTCCTCTGCCCAGTAAAAATGATGAGAACAAAATTGAATTTGGAGAACCTGAAGCAACAGAAGAAATTGAAACAACACTTATCTATCTCATCAAAAACCAGCCTGCCTTACAACTCAAATACTTTAACAACAATGGACAAGGAATAAAACCCAAAAAAACACATGAAATTAATGCTGAATATGACCTAAAATATCCAGACAAGAATACTCTCGTTTTCAAACCCAAATCTCTCACAAAAATCAACTTCAAAATTGCTTTCGAAATTCTGCCAAGAGCAATGGTTCAAATCGCCTCCTGGTCCTCTTTGGCAAGCAAAGGAATCAATGTCAGAGGAGGAATAATCGATGCTGAATATACTGGTGACATAACAGTAATACTCCAAAATGAAACTAACAAGCCATTTAAGATTGAACATGCCGAAAAAATTGCCCAAGCCATTTATTTACCCTTAATCAACATTTTGGGTTTACAATTAGTCAATCAAAGAGAACTATTGGGAAAAAGTGAAAGAGGAACCCAAAATTTTGGTTCAACTGGATGATTCACAGTTTCAGTAAACATAGCCCTCAATGAACAGAAAGAATCTTACCAGATTTTACAACTTCCACAACCAATTATCATTTTACCTTTTAGAAAACACCCTGAAATTTATACTTGTGAAAAGCCAACAACTACACAACAAATTTTTGAGTCCAATGAACAAATCTGCTTGGAATATAATATCTCGATCTCAAACATTTATATTCTAGAAGAAACAAAGAAAATCCAAGTTACTTTTTACAATCCCAACAATTTCCCCATAGTTTTATTAAATAACTTAGAAATTGGAGTTATTCACAGTAATATCTTTCAACAAGAATTACCCCAAACAATCCCCAATTTCTCTGAAATTATTGGACATTTACTACCAAAAATCAACCCAAACACCAGCTCTGAAAACTATCATGTTGTTATAGAAAAACTATTTCGAATCAACATGGGACAACTTGAACCACAACAACAGAACCAGCTTAAAAAGCTAATTGCAGAATTTGCCAATATCTTTACCGAAAACAACAATGACTTAGGAAAAACTGATTTGGTTTAACACCAAATTTATACAGGAGATGCCAAACCAAGGCAACAACAAGCCTACCGAGTTGCTCCAGAAAGTCACTAATTTATCTGAGAAGAAGTACAACGGATGCTTAACAATGGGCTTATTTAACTATCAATAAGTTCATGGGCCTCACCTGTGGTCCTAATTAAGAAGAAAAATGGAAAGATATGATTTTTTGTTGATTATTGACAACTCAACAGTATTACCATGAAAGATGCCTACCCTTTTCCCCGAATTGATGACATGTTAGATGCCCTTCGAAAATCCAAATACTTTTCAACACTAGATCTAGAAAGCGGATACTGACAAGTTGCCATGAATTCCAAAGATAGTCTCAAAACAGCCTTCACAACCCAAAAAAGAAACTACAAATTCAATGTAATGCCTTTTGGATTATGCAATGCACTAGCAACATTTCAGAGATTAATAGATATTGTGTACAAAGGACTCCTTTGGAAGTCAGTGGTCATTTATTTTGATGATACTGATGTTTATTCTTCATTGTTCGAATTATACTTAAAATACTTGTAAGAAGTATTTCAATGATTATGAAAAGCAGAATTGAAACTCAACATCAAAAAATGCTACTTTGGAAAAACAAGCTTGGCCTTTTTTGGTCACGTCATTAGTAAAGATGGAATCAAACCAGACCCTGGAAAAATCAGCACTGTTAAAAACTTCAAAACTTCTCAAAACACTACAGAATTAAGAGGATTCATAGGGTTAGCCTCTTACTATCGGAAGTTTATCAAAGAATTCTCAGAAATTGCAAAATCTCTCAACCAGCTTACCACCAAAAATGTTGAATACAAATGGACTGCTGAACACCAAAATGCATTTGAAATCTTTAAAGAAAAACTAACTACAGCTCTAATTCTCGCCTACCCAGATTTCAGCAACCAATTCTGGTTAGCAACAGATGCCTCTTATACTGCCTTTGGTGCCATCCTATCACAGTTAGATGACAATGGAAATGAGCAAGTAATTGCTTATGCTAGCAGAACATTGAAACCAGCTGAAAAGAACTACTCTGCAACAGAATTAGAAACTGCAGCAGTAATTTGGGCCCTACATCACTTCAACTTTTACCTCAGACCCAAAGAATTTGATATTATCACTGATAATATTGGACTCAAATGGCTTCAAAACAAAAACACTTAGCTAAATGCCAAACAAACCCAATGGACAGGATTTTTAGCCAACTACTGATACATTGTACATCACAAACCAGGAAAACTCCACACCAATGTTGATTGTCTCTCAAGAATAAGACAAGATTAGAACATAAAAACAACACTCATTTGAATTAACAACAAAACAACAAAAAATGAACCCCAAAAACTACAACAATCTTAAACAATATCTGGAGACATTAACAATCCCAACAGATTGGTCCCCAGATGAAAAACATCAGTTACAACAACAAGCCAAATAATACTTCTTACACAACAATATTATTTATTATTAAAACTTCAGAAACCCAGACAATCCGCTCAGATTAATACAAAAACATAAAAAAGAAACCATTTTATATAACATGCACTCAGACCTTTTATCAGCACACCTAGGAAAAGACAGCACCACCCAGAGAACACTAGCATATTATTTTTGGTCTCAAATAAGAAAAAACATTCATGAATATGTTAAGTCTTGTAATAGTTGTCAAAGAAGAGGAGGAACTTGCCCTACAGAACCTTAAAACCCAATCAAAGTTGGACAGCCATTTGACTGAGTTGGTATCGATTTAGTCAGACCACTTCTTATCACAAACCAAGGAAACCGTTATATTGTAGTAGCTGTAGACTATTTTACCAAATGGCCTGAAGCCAGAGCCATACAACAAGTAGATGCGAAATCAGTAGCAAACTTCATCTATGAAGACATCATTTGTAGACATGAATGCCCAATAGAACTTTTATTTGATCAAGGAACACATTTCATGAACAATTTAATCTAGGAAATTTGTGGACAATTTAATGTCAAGAGACTATTATCTTTGCCCTACCATCCACAAACAAATGGACTTGTAGAATGTTTCAATAGGACATTGTGTGAATCATTAGCCAAAGTTTCAACTAATTTTAAGCAAGAATAGGATCTCTTTATTCCATCAGTGTTACTGGCATATAGAACACTAAAACAAGATACCACAAAACACATACCATTTGATTTAACTTATAGAAGGACAGCAACATTACCAATTAGTTTCACCATGGAAACATACCTAACACAACCAATTGATAAAAACAATTTCTAAAAAACACTACAATGAAGAGCCTACACTCTGCTTAAAACGTTGGAAGGAAAATGATGAATAGCAGCCACCCATATTAAACACTCCCAAGCTTAACAGAAAGAACAGCATGATAACAAATTGCCTCCAGTTACCAATGAATTTAAAATCAGAAACAAAGTTCTCTTACACAGAACTAAAGCTGAAAAACAATAGAGTGGAAAATTTGAAAATAAATGGGATAGATCATTCTTTATCTATGAAGTCCTAGACAATGGATCATACAAGCTAAGACTTGATAACAAAATTCTAACAAAAGTTGCACATGGAGATTGTTTGAAACACTATAATTTTAGAAACAATCCTGAACTATTAATTTCACAAATTGGTACACATTCCCCTTTAATCAATCCTGAAGATATTCTCCGAAAATTAGAACCAATAGTTGTCATTGAACAACCTCCCAACTTGAACACTTAATTTAAATTTATCATTATAGTTATATTATTATAATTTAGAAACAATCTCACAAAAACAAAACAAAAATAACATAAAAACCCATACACCAAAAATAATTTTCTTTTATTTTCAAATCTCTTATAATATCTATTCCTCAAAACATTCAACAATTATCCCAAAAACTAATATTAGCTTTAAAAAAAATACTCGAATTATCTATTACTATTACTGGAAACCACATTAATTATACCCAAACAGAAGTAGTTACAAATTTAGCCCCAAATGCACAAAAATATTACCTGTATAAAAAGAACACAAGAAGTTATTCTGGAATTCACCTGCCAGAACTTCTAAAGCTTGCTTTAAGAAAAAACTTAATGCTCACTCCTATTAGTATTCCACCAAATGCTACTATTTAACAAAAACTTCAATTGTGTCTTAATGAAAAAAACTATGACTATACTCCAATATATAGATATTTCTACATTGGAAAAACACTTCATAAACAAAAACGGGAGCTTACAGCAACAAACCTCACAAAAAAAAGCTATTCGGAAACAACTCTACAATAAATTCAAGACAACAGCTAAACCTACAAATAGTCATTATAAACTAAGAGCTGCTCTTAGACTTTATGACCTATTTCACACCTGTGAAAATGTCCTACAAAACCCAATTTTACAGCCTTTGAAGATTCAATACATTGGAAAGCTCACAGAACTGAAATTTCAACAATTTTCAGACCAAATTTCTTCAATAATTTTGGATTATTATCTGGAAATTACAGACAGTACTTGGACTTCGATAGAGCTCAGTCTTGAGGAGGAGGTTATGTTACCAAACAAAATTAGAAATATTGTTTAGCATGAAATTACCCTTATAAATCTTATCATTAATTAGCATATATTATTGTTTCAAATTATTACTTATTACATTAACAAAATATCCAAAATTATCATTTAATTAATAATTCAATTTGTACATAACACAAATGTAACCTAAGTGCGATGATCAATCATGTAATACCCCAAAATATATAACATTTAAAAGTTTGCCAAAATTTGTAGAAATTCACCGAAATAATTGATAGTTCACCAAAATATCTAATAGTTTGCAGAAATAACTTGTAGTTTGCCAAAATGTATCTTTAGTTTAGCAAAATTGTAGAAAAGAGCAAAGTTCAAATTCATAGAATAGTGTTACGACAAGTTGTATAAAAGAAGAGCTTCTCTCTTCAAGAAAATATATCTTATTTCAGATTTAATAATTAGAATCATCTTTTATACACAAAAACAAAATAAATATCAAATAAATTTGAAAAGCCAAATTCTTAAATTATTTCCCTTGAAATTAACCAATTCCTACTAAACAGTTTGAAATTGATTAGCTATTAATTTCAGTAGACTGTTAAAGCACTTCCAGGCCTGGATCCAAAATGACTTCCATAAATTATCAGTTTTACTTTTTCTTTTACATTTCTTTTATTCTCTTTCTTTTTTTTATTATAAATCATTTGGGTAGTCTACAGACAAGAATTTCTATAGAAGAGTTAACTTTCACAGCAAAGTAACTACACATTTTTAGTGAGCTTTCAGATAAACAATTCTTGGGAAAGAGTTGACATTTACTACAACATAACTATATAAAGTAATTGGCACAGAATTGGCCATTCCACTTATAAGCCCAGCAGTTCAAATTATAGGAGATAATTTGAAGATAAATTTAGTTATCGGAGGTTCAAACACTTCTCATAATCGTGAATTAACAGCATTACAACAAACTTACAAGAGCTAAGAAGAGACCAAAAACCTCTGGTAACACCAGCTTAGCTCTGAACATCAGCCATTGGTGACCCCTTCATCACAGAATCAAGGGGCAGATATAGTGATAAGTGAGAGTTCAGGTGTGGCCACTGGTGGTGAGACTATTGCAAGAGTGGTGGTTTTTAATTCATCAGTTATCTCTAAAATAGAAAAAACTCTGAACAATTTTTCAATCACAGTTATGGGCCTCTCAGCCAAAATTGACAATGCTGGTTTGGTTTTTGCTGTTCTCTCTTCTCAATAACAAAGTTTGTGTAGAAGTTTGCTACATGTAATGTTTGAGGTCTCAATATCTCTACTAAACAAGAAGATGTTGTTCATTGGCACAAAGAGTCTGAAAACATGATATCTATCATTATGGAAACAAAATTGAGGTCCAGTAGCAAGTCTTGAATTGCTAATAAGTTTGAGGGTGTGTGTGTTTTCATGTCTGACTTGAATAAAAGTTTTCTTGGTACTGGAGTTGCTGTGATTATGAACAATTCATTGGCTTGCCATGTGTCTAAGATTAAAGAGGTTCTTGGCTGAGTTATTTCAGTTCAGCTTTTGTTTAAAGGCAAGCTTTCAGTTATGGTTCTGGATTTGTATGCTGGTGCCTCTTTTGAGACCAGATTTGATTAAGCTTTGGAGGTGAACTCTGTGATTGCAAATGGAGATTTTAATGAAAATAGGTCTAGAAAGAGTGCAATGTTCAAGTTCTGTTTGGATCTGAGTTTGGTCAATTTATTTACCAATTATTATATAGTAAAAGTCTTCACATGGAGCAATTCATGAGGAGTTGAAAAGATGATCAATTTTATTTTTGTCAGTGGTAATTTTTTTTTTGTCGTCACTGGTCATCAGATTTGCTCTGTGTCTGGTTTTTTTGATACTGATCATAATGCTGTTTTGGTTTTAATTGGCTTGGGTAGACTTCTAGATGTTTGGTTAAATAGTTTGCACAAACAGGCTAACAAGGATCATTGGAAGTTCAAAATCAAAAATGCTAATGGCCCCAAGTAGACTGGATTTAAGGATTGTCTTTTTGCCAAACTTTTGGCAGGTGCTGATAAATTTCTTGGTGCTGAAACTCATAGTAATATGGAGACTATATGGGCAGTTTTGGAGAGAGTAATAATGGAGTCAGCTGATAAGATATTTTTGAGATATTGGTTTAGTAAATTTCATTGTTTTAGGAATAAACTTTCTTCTAAGTTCTTTGGTTTGGAATTGTTGATTGCCAAAATTGTTAAAAAGTTTAGTTCGAGTGACTTGTTTGGAGTTGATTGTTTTGTGAGAACATGGTCGACATTGGATAGCATCAAGGCTCATGCTTTTACTGACTTGGTTGGCTTGGGTGAGAAGTTTGAAGTAGTTCTGAGACATTTGTTATTGGTTTGTAAAGAATACAGAAGATCTAAGATGTGTAAGTCAAAATTGGCTGAGGAGGCTTCTATTAGATTGGCAATTTCAAAATGCATGGAAAATTTTTGCTCTGACAAAGATATCATGATCAGAAGTATTTTGAATCGGCCTTTTTGCAAAGTAGTTCTGGATCACTTAGTGGTAGATGATAAATTAATTTTGGAACCTGAGGAAGTGAAGCTTAATGTTGATAAGATCATGGAGAGTTGGACTAGGAAATAGGCAGTGCCTTTGGTGGTGCCTGACCTTTGGGCTTGTTAATATGCTTCATTGAATTATATACAGAATTGTGCCTTTTTTGGTGTAATAAGTGTTGTTAGTTTGAGTGAGTTGCTCTTGGTTGTCAATAGTTTGTCCAATGGTAAAGCTGCTGGCTTGTCCGGCATTCCTAATAAACTTTGGAAGCATGGTGGTAATGAAATGTTGGGATATCTTTTAAGGTTGTTGAATACATGTTTGCTGGTCAGTAGTGTTTCTGTTTTATGAAGAAGGACTTGGGTCTTAATGATTCCTAAACCTTATGATTGGGATAGAGTTCTTACGAATACACAGCCTATAGCTTTGATCAAGACTGCCAGGAAGATTCTCTTCAAGATTTTTTCTAATAGAATCTCTTCTGTATGCAGCAAGTTTGGTGTTCTTCATGGTAATAACTTTTCTATTTTGAAGGAAACATCTACTCAATTTCCTGTATTTGTGGTTGGTTTAGTTGTCAAAGATGTTCTTAAAAAAGATTATGAACTTTGGTTGGTTCTTCAGAATATGTACAAGGCCTATGATTCTGTGAGTTGGTATTACTTGGAGGCTAGCTTACAATGGATCAAAATGTGTGATAGGTTTATTAGATTCTTTGGTGGCATACATAGTAATAAGGTTAATAGAATTATGACTGATTTCAGTCTTACTGATGGATATAGGGTTTATGATGGCTTATATCAAAGTGAGGTTTTTTTGCCTCTTCTCTGGAGAATTTTCTATGATCCCCTTTTATGCAAAGTCAAGAGGCATAAACATTTGTGTGGTTATTAAATTGACATTAAGTTTATAGAAAAAACTGGTAGAATTGAGACTAGTGACAGGTTATCCTCCTTTTTTGCTGCAGGTGCATTTGTGGATAATACAATTTGGGTTGGTAATTGTCAAGCATTAATGCAGTATATTCTGAATATTGCTAGTGAGTTTTTTACAATTAATAACATTTCTATCAACAATGAAAGACTGTGGTCATTCCTATTAATCAGGGTGTTGAGGTGGCTTCTTTGAGCATAAGTGGTCAGCCAATTTTAATATTTAGAAAGGGTGAGGCTCATAGATACTTGGGTATTTTTTTGTCTACTGAAGGGTTGTCTAAATTGAGTGTGGCCAAAGCTCATTCTAATGTGCACTTTTTTGTCAATGTGGTGCTAAAGAAAGTTATTACTGACAAGTAGTTTTTTTATTTGGTCTCAGCTGTTCTACAGTCCATTGTTAGTCATAGGATCCAGTTTAGTTTTGTTTTATCAGGAGTTTGCTGCAAGTGGAATGCTATGATTTAAAAGAGTCTTAGATCTAAAGCACATCTACCATGTGATTTTCTGGTCGAAGCATTACATCATCTCTCATTATATGGCTTGAAGTCTTTTGTGCAGTTGCAGTCAGAGTGTAAATCAGCTGCTGTGGTTTTGTTTTCCAATGCTTCTGGTATTCTCAGGCATTTATTCAATCATAGATTTTTGGATTTGCAGGTTCTAAGTTAGGCTCCACTAAACTTTTTGTAGTTCCTTGTTAAGTTACGTGTTAGCCCTGTGGACAATTTTCTGGCTGGTGTAATTAAGATTTTCTTGAATAATGAGCTGTCTTTAGTTAACAATTTGCCGAGTGCTTTTCGCAGTTCTGGTGTGTTTTTTATATCTTCTGTGTTAGGAGATGCTCTTTACTTTGGCTCGGTCCATTCATTGAAACATTTTGGTGTCACTTTTGGTAATAGACTGTTTGATAAAAAGAGTCACATAATGGATTGGAAAACATTTTATCATTGGAAGAGATTAGATCTGAAAGGCCCTGTTTTTTTCTGGTTTGTGGCTGTTATGAAGTTTTTGATGAATATGAAGTCTTTATTGATTGTCCCTGCTAGGACCAGTCTTCTATCTGAGCTAGATATTTTGAATTCCATAGAGTTTTCTGATATTCAAAGTGGTTTGCATGAAATATGGGCTGGTTTGTTTGACATATACACAAATGGTTTGTTAAGAGAGGCTGGGACTGCTGATGTTGTTGACAGCATGGTTGCATATTTTCCTTCTGTAAATCTTAGTGTTGGTGTTAAGGTTTGAAGTCTATTGTCTTCTACTTTATCTAAGTTGCAGACAGTCACTCTGGCATTAGAATGTATCTCATCCTCTTGTACAGTGGTTTTGCATCTTGACAGTCAGGCTGTCATTAATGCATGTGTTTCTGAAATGTCTTTGGCTGTGTCTGACTTTTGTGTTCTATGTTGGATAAAAAGGCATCACATTTTTAATTTAGTTAGAGATAAAAATCTTGTCATGAGGTAGGTAAATGTCAAGAGTTATTCTAGGGTCACAGGTAATGTGGAGGCTGATGCTGTTACTGGTTATGCTACATGTTCTAAGTTTTCTTTGCCTGTGAGAGTACATGAACATTTTCTGGTGGCTAAAAATATTGTTACGGTTGAAACTCATAGTTTTTATTAGTTATCACATGTATTAGCCACTGATGTCATATAATTAACCAATCTATTTTTAGATAGTAATTATTGACCTAATCAATAACCTAATCATTGACCTGATCAATAACCTGACCGTTGACCTGATCAATAACCTGACTGTTGACTTGATCATTGATCTGATCATTGACCTGATCATTAACTTGATTATTGACCTAGTTGTTGACTACTTTTCATAGCTATATAAATAATGAGTCTCTTAGCTGTAGAAAAGTATGTTCCCAACAATCAAAGAAATATAATAAAACAACTTTCATCTTAAACATTCTCTTATCATTAATTTTTCTTTCCCTACCTTCAAGTATCTGAATATTTTTTGGATAAAAGATCTCTTGTTAGTGTTTATCTGTCTTTTTCTGAAATAATTAAATAAAGTATTTGAAGATTATTGAATAAAACGTGACTGAAGAGCACATCTGATACTTGATATTGAATTCTAAGAGTGCCAATATAAGGCATAGAATTATACCAAGTGTGATTATTTGTTGACAGTATGGACTATCCCTCTATTTTCAAATTCGCCAGTTACCTTTGAAAAGAATAGCGACTGAAATATTTTATGAGACTGATCTCACATATTGAATCTATACTCATTTAATTCACTCTTTAAAATTGAATTCCCCTTTGATTATTTCCATCATCCTACAATCCTGTTCTCTCTTGCTATCCGTTAGCTTGTTACTCCAACCCATAACAATATGGCCATGTCTGACAATGCTTATCATTTTGTTAAAGATGTGTTTTAGTCTATTTGTCATGCTTATTGGGAGGCTGGTCCTGGCCAAAATGTTGTTCTGAGTAATCTGGTTGGGTGTATAGACTGGGATGCTATGGCTAAGATTTGGCATCCTGATTCCCATATGCTTGCCAGCTTTACTAGTCAGGAATCTTCTGGTTTGTGTACATATCTGATGAAAGCTGTGCACCGATGGCTGTTTGTTGTAGTTAGAAAAAGGTTGTATAGTAGAAGATATTCTGACATATTGTGTTTATTGTGTGGTGAAGTGGAAATGTCTAATTATGTATTTACTTGTACATTAGATGTTGGAATTTGGAAGGAGGTTTTGGCTGAAGCTTTTACATCTTGAACTTCTTTGTTGAATGTTATCAGCCCAGCTTCTTCTGCTGTTTTGCAGACTCTTGGTCAGTGTTCTTCAGATGTTGGCTTGTATTTAGTTTTGTACAAGAAATTTGTACCTAGAGACTAGTGTAAGAAAACTGTCAATGTTTTTGATGGGAAAAAAGAGGCTTTCTACATGATTGTTGGGTTTGTTAGGCAGTTAACTGAGTTGCATTGCTCTAAAATTTGGCTGGTAAAATGTAAACATAGAGTGGAAATAGAGAAAACAGGCTTGATGGGTAATAATAACATAGTTTTAGGTTTGTTACATTGTGTTAGGTCTTTGTTATTAAAGGAAGTAGTTAAAATGCTTGGTATCATCAAGTTTTTCGCAGTTAGTTTTGGCCGATAACAGCTCTGTTCTTTTTTTATAAGTTTAGATTGTAGCTCTTATGTTGTTTTAGGTGTGTAGTATTGTCTTGTCTGGCCTGAATGACTAGCCACATGTAGAAAATACGTGAGTTATATCTAGTTTTGGCCACTTAGTTTGGCCTTTTGTACTAGATAGTGGTTGGGCTTCACTTATTAAAAGCTTAATAAAAAAAATATATATAATGGTTAACTTTTAATATCACATTTATCTAAAAAAAAGAACACAAGCAAGCAAATTTTTTTGATTGGTTATTGATAATGTGATTTTGGGCCTAAAAATTATAAGTTTTTAGATGCAATGATCTTAGATAATCAGACATTTAGATATTAAACATTAATTATTTCTAGACATCAATCCCAAATTACGAAATATTCGTTATTCAGAATGTCGTCGTCAAACTCTTTGATCTACATTGATGAAACCAATGGTTCTGACGAGACTGGGACAGGAACCAAAGAGCAGGCGTACCAAACCGCTGTTTTCGCCCTTCAAAAACATGAAGACTCTATTAAAATTCTCATTAGAAAGACTTCCCAGGAAGAGTATAAAGATATATCAGGTGCAGCACTCAAGAAAGCTAAGAATCGTGTGGTAGACTTGGCAAAAAAAGCCAAAAAGGCAGAAGAACAAGAAAAAATGAAGGCACAAAAAGAGAAGGAGCTTCTCGAAGCAGAACAAAAGAAACTTGAAGATGCCAAAAAAATAGTCTTAACTCAAGATTTTTCACTCCCTAAAGCCACTAAAGTAATTTTTAACAGAAGGGGCGACTTAAATAAGAATAATTTTATTTGTGAATGCTGAATGATCTCAATGAATTATAAATTCAGATAAAGATTTATCAGGGTATTTCAAAGCGAAATGAGCGTGTGCAGATTTCCGGGTGGGTTCATCGTCTTCGTACACAAGGAAAAGATATGATGTTTGTGGTATTACGTGATGGTAATGGCTACCTTCAATGTCTCTTGTCTGGTATCTTGGTTAGTACAAGAACTTTTGCAAACTTATTAAGATGCCAAATTATTGCACGATTCAATGAAATGAGCATTTTTTGTGTCATAGTGCCACACATTTGACGCCTTGACATTAACATTAGAGTCTACCATCACAGTTTATGGTGTCATTTGTGAATTACCGCTTGGGAAGCAGGTAAAATTCCCTTTTATCAAAAAGCCCTTTTGAGTGCAAATCATTTTATATTCTGAATTATTCAATTAGGCTCCAGATAATCACGAACTTCGTGTTGATTACTGGGAACTTGTTCATAAAGCACCTGGTGGTGACGACGCCTTCACAAATCAGATCAATACCGAAACGGACCCATCATTATTATATGATAGACGTCATCTTGTTATTCGTGGAGAAAAAGCCTCGGCTGTTTTAAGAGTTCGTTCAGCAGTGTTGAAAGCATTTCGGGATCATTTTGATTCTAAAGGGTTTTCTGAGGTGACACCGCCATCTATGGTTCAAACTCAGGTCGAAGGTGGCTCGACTTTATTTGAATTAGCCTATTATGGAGAAAAGGTTCTTGATATAAATGTCTGAAAGGGTTTGAATTTTTATAAAACGGTGTTAATAATATTTGATCATCATATGTCCACGATTTCAATAGGCATTCCTCACTCAATCAAGTCAACTCTATCTTGAGACATGTCTTCCATCTCTTGGGGATGTGTATACTATCGCCGAGTCTTTTAGAGCAGAAAAAAGCCATACCCGGCGCCATTTATCCGAGTATATTTCTGTCGATTCTTGATTTGATTCCTAATTTGAGTTTATTGATTTAACGCCTTTTTTTTCGATTATTTTTAGATATTCTCATTTGGAAGCAGAAATGGCTTTTATAAATTTTGATGACCTTCTAGATATTTTAGAAGATTTGATTTGCGATACAATTGATCGCGTGTTAGCGAACAAAAAAATAGCGGAATTAATCTATTCACTAAACAAAGATTTTAAAAAACCCGAAAGACCATTTTTACGTCTAGACTATAAAGATGCGATTGACTATTTGAAGAAAAACGATATAAAAAAGGAGGATGGAACTTTTTATGAATTCGGTGAAGATATTCCTGAGGCACCTGAACGAGCAATGACTGATAAAATTAACAGACCAATTTTCCTATGCCGATTTCCTGCCGAAATTAAAGCATTTTATATGAAAAGATGTGTTGATGATAATCGTATTACTGAGAGCGTAGACGTATTAATGCCTGGCGTAGGAGAAATTGTCGGTGGAAGTATGAGAATTAATGATCTGGTAAGATTTTGAATAGAAATCCCGTTCAACTACCTAATAATAAAAATATCAACGATTATTTGAATTTAATAAATAGGACGAACTTCTTCGTGGCTATGAACGTGAAGGTGGGTAATCAATATTTATTAGCCTTATCAATATTTTCTCACGTTCATAAAATAATATAAGAATTACCTTTGGATTAACAGGAATCGATCCCGCACCTTATTATTGGTATACTGACCAACGTAAATATGGCTCTACTGAACATGGTGGATTCGGTTTAGGTGTCGAGCGATTTTTGGCGTGGTTATTGGATCGCCACACTGTGAGGGATTGTTGTCTGTATCCACGGTTTACTGACAGGTGTAAACCATAATGTCAAGTAATTTGAAATCTTGGGTTTTAATAAAGGTAAAGGTTAAATTATTCACGTTTTTAATTTATCACATGATAATGTTCATTGTTCATTAAGGCTGAAGGATTCGTTGTTCATCTATTAAGTGGCTCAAGAATCGGTTTTTATTAAGGCGTATGTATTATATCACTTAGCCAGATCGATAGCGTGTCGTATATATTTGAATAATAAACCTTCGCTTGAAAGTTCAATTTTTTGCAGAGTTTATTAGATTTTTGTAATCAGATTCAATTTGAAATTTCCAAGAAACTAGGATTTCATAATTTTAGAGATAAGAAAATTTTCAAGCAATAATGCTTGAGAAAAAATTGGAATCCAAAAAAGATTGTAGTATAATGTAAAGTTTATTAGTCATAAGATATAAAATTTATATGAATTAAAATCAGTAAATAAAAGTTAAAAGTTAAAATTTTTATTTTTATTTGATAATAATTAAATTATTAAAATTTTCAAATTATAATTCAAAAACATTAAAAATATCAAAAATAAAATAACAATTCCAAAATTACAGTTTAAAAATGTAATATTAAATTTAAACAATAAAAATAAACTTTAAAAAATACAATTAAGAATAAAATTTAACAAAAAATCATGTAATATAATCAAACAGTTATTTTGAAATTTAATACTGAAAGTGTTGAAAATAATTTTATAAAATAATTTTTTTATGAAACATAATAAATATAGTTTCAGATCAGCAATTCGATCCGATCGAAGCTTTCACCTCTTGAGATCTGTAACATCGCAAAAAAGTTTTCCAGATTAACTAAAATCCCGATATTTGTAACAGTAAGTTTATTCTTGCATCTGATTTCCTTTTCAGGAAATTTCGTCTCACGAACCATTTCCCGTATTATTGAAAAATGCCAAGACTTTAAAATCAAAGGTAAAAAATAGTTGTGTAAACACCATGCGTAAAAAATTAGTTGATCCGGCCTTCCTATCTGATTGCCACGATTTTCAAATTGACAATCTATTTTCTTTGCAAATTTTCTAGTCCTCTTTCACTCGTTTTGGCAAACAAGAAATCAAAAAAACACATTTTATTTTGCGTTCTAGGTGTTTCGGATTCTCTTAGGACATAAGTTCAAATCAAATATCAAGTTGAATAAATATCTGAGAATCATAATATAAATTTTTCAATTCCAAAATAGAAATCAACATCATAGAAATCATGATGTTAAAGATTTATTTTTTTGTGAAGAATATGCAGGAGTAACGCCTATTAGTATATGAGTTTTAGATTTAAGACTTAACGCAATATATGTGGCTGACTTAGTTTATCAATAGTAGCTGGTAAATATATCGAGAGAATATAAACCCCCCATATTCCGATTTTTTCTTGAGTCGCCTCTCTAACCATACATCTACAAAAACTGCAATTTTTAATAATTAAGCAAAAATGATGTCCATCTTACGACAAAATGATGCTAAATTCTCCTATTATCATACAAACATCTCTTTGATTATCTTACTGATGATTTTAGCATCCAGCATTCATCCAACCATAGCATTAACAGAAACGGTTTTAATACCCCCAGAATTTTTAGCGGCATCATTAAAAAGCCCATGCGACATCTATACAATTTCGTGTATCAGTACATGTAAAGATTTTAACGTACTACCGTCCACCAACAAATGTATCTTGAATCAAAATGCTTTAACTGCCGCCGTTGAATGTGTTTGTACTTCGGGTGAGGTGAAGACCCTAACTGCGGCTCAAGTGTTTACCTTAAGTACGGTGTTGGTGCCAATTCCGAAGCAAAGGGGATTTTGCAATGATTTTAGGGCGAGTTGCGAACAAAGAGGTAATGCCACACAAGTCCCGATTGGAGTGAACGCCTGTCGACCGAGTACTCCCGATACCGGAGTTCCCAATGAATATTACGCCACCTGTATCACGGTTTCTTCAAGTTGTAAGTTGGCTGAAAACATTGATTCAAAATATTAATATTTTATATTTTATATTTATGAATTGTTTGTTCTTTGATTAAAAATCATCAACCATTTTCATCTCCACTACCACCCACTTTTATAGTAATATTCCGAGAAGAACGCAACATCGAAGACCGACTAATCCCATTACGTCCACAAATTGCTGCCGTTTCCCGTCAATACGCAGAAAAAGCATGTCAAGGATTCACTGCAATTTGTGCCCGCACCATTGCAGGTAACCCACCCCCTGAGTCTGCTACCAGTTCTTGTATTCGCTACAGACCAGATCAGTTACAAGTACAATGTACCAAGGCACCTAACGAAAATTATACCGAGCAAACCATTCAGGCAATAACCCCGGTTCAGTATACAATAACTCAACAATGTCTGGGTAAAAACTTATGTGGCGAGTATAGTGCTAATTGTTCAAAACTTTGCATGAATAATGGAGTGGCTTTAAATACCTGTTATGCCCCATATCTTGTTAACCGTTATGCATTCGGATGTATATGTTGGGACGGTAGGGTGAACAATATCGCGGCATTTGCGCCAATTGCCAATCAGTGTGGGATTACCTTAGATTATCAGAGAGCATAGCTAACAAAATTGTTGTATTAAAATGCCTTAGACTTATTTAAAGTTTTCAAGTCAGAAATTAATTTATCAATACAAGATGTTTATCTGCATCATGAAAAATTTATTGCTAATAATCGGGTAATGATTGGCGTTTGATCAATCAAATTTTGCTCGACATCTTTTTAAAGAAACAACACAGGCGAAAATTTTCCCCCACTTTTAATTTATTATCATGCCTTTGGCGAACGAGCTTCATGCCTGGCAAACACTTCAACGTCATTATGACACTGAAGGTAAAAATTTAATTCTCAAAAACTTGTTTGACGTCGATCCAAACCGTTTCGACTCTTTTTCACGCCACTTCAAGGGCACAAACACCGAAGCTTCTATTTTACTCGATTTCTCTAAAAATCTCATCACTCATGAAACTTTTACTGCTTTGATTGATTTGGCACATGAGGCTGATGTCCCCGGATTTCGTGATAAAATGTTTGTCGGGGAGCACATTAATTTTACTGAAGATCGAGCAGTTTTACACGTTGCCTTGCGTAATGTATCAAACACTCCTATTTACGACAATGGGGTAAATGTGATGCCCGAGGTGAATAAAGTGCTCGAAAAGATGAAGCAAACATCAGAGGATATTCGAAATGGAACCTGGACTGGTTATACCGGAAAACAAATCACTGATGTGGTGAACATTGGGATCGGTGGATCGGATCTTGGCCCATTCATGGTTACTGAGGCATTAAAACCCTATGCTCAGGAAGGATTAAATATCCATTTTGTGTCAAACATCGATGGAACTCATTTGTCGGAAATTTTGAAAAAGATACATCCAGAAACAACTATTTTCATTATTGCTTCTAAAACATTTACCACACAAGAAACTATCACGAATGCTATTTCAGCGAGAAATTGGTTCTTGGAGGCAGCCCATGAAGTAAGTAAACATCATGAGTTTGCAAATTAATTGTTCACTTAATGAAATGAAAATTAATAAAACTTTGCCTCTCATATTTTTAGAATGAACATGTTGCCAAACATTTCATCGCAATATCAACAAATACAGCAGCTGTCACAGCATTTGGTATCGATCCAGCAAATATGTTCCAATTTTGGGATTGGGTTGGTGGCCGTTATTCTCTCTGGTCTGCGGTTGGTCTTTCTATCACCATCTCTATTGGGTTTGACAATTTTCATCAACTTCTGGCCGGTGCTCATGAACTCGATCAACACTTCAAAAGTGCCCCGTTGGAGCAAAATCTTCCAGTGATTCTTGGAGTTATTGGGATTTGGTATAATAATTTTTTTGGAGCCCAGACGCATACCATCTTGCCATATGATCAATACATGCATCGATTCCCAGCTTATTTCCAGCAAGTAGGGATTTTTAAATTTTCATTTTAAATTTTAATTCTAGATATTTATATCAATGACCTGTAACGATATTCACTACTTAAAAAGGGTGATATGGAATCAAATGGAAAGTATGTTACCCGAACTGGTCAAACAGTGACTTATCAAACTGGACCAATCATTTGGGGAGAACCTGGCACCAATGGTCAACACGCATTTTATCAATTAATTCATCAAGGAACAAAAATAGTTCCTGCCGATTTTTTGGCCCCGATTGAGACCCATAATCCGATTGCAGGAGGCAAACATCATCAGATTCTTTTGTCAAACTTTTTTGCTCAAACAGAAGCTCTGATGATCGGAAAAAGTAGGGAAGAAGTAATTGAAGAATTGGGCGACGTCCCAAACAAAGAATTGATCATTCCTCATAAGGTATTCCTTGGAAATCGTCCAACCAATAGTTTTGTGTTTCAAAAATTGACTCCTGCCACCTTGGGTGCCTTAATCGCTTTGTATGAGCATAAAATATTTGTGCAGGGAATCATTTGGAATATCAACTCCTTTGATCAGTGGGGTATGTTTATTTTCTCTTACCGAAATAATCAAAAATTTAATGATCAAAGAGACGACTATCTGCTTACTTTTTCTTTACCGAATATGAATAAATTGATTAGGAGTTGAACTCGGAAAAGTTCTGGCCAAGAAAATTTTGCCCGAGTTGCAAGCGCATGACGCTACACCTGTTACTTCACACGACCCTAGTACAAATGGTTTGATTAATTTCTTCAAGGCAAATCGAGATCCGAGCAAGGCGTAAAACTGGTAAATTTGAAGAAGTGGAAAAAGAACAAGAGCATATGACGTTTCGGGCCCAATTTGTATATAGCTTAAATAAGCAAAAAAAGTAACAATGCTTGAGCAGAAAAACTTCATAGCTTTATACTTGATCGAAAGTTCACACAGCTTCTTATTGAATGCTCGATTCAAGTCAGAATAAATTCATCTAATTAAGTGTTTGATTAAATTAATATTCTGTCTACCCATTTTGTTTCAATGAGTATTTTTATCACGCACCGGCTATTGTGCCAAATCCCAAATATGATTAGCGACGAAATGTGGTGAAAGTTTATCATCGATCTTAACCGTGTAAATATCATTTGTCGACGAGGATTCTGGGAAAGAAAATAGATAACGCTTTATAAATACATTTAGGATATTAAGCTACATTACTTATACTCGAATGACGAATAATTGCGAAACTCACGAATTCTCGCCTTTAAACAATCATCTTCCTCTGTAAGTTCGATACCAAGACCGTGATAAACGTAGAGTTGCATCCTTGAATTGAGAAAATTCAAAGTTCGATCAAGATTTTCAGTATAATATATTAGGAAGAAAGTTTATTTTACGTGGTGGTATCCGTTTGGGGAATAACTTCATCCTCGACTTTTGAGTTTTGCAGCTTTTCTATTTCAATTTTGAGCGTCTGAATGCGGGACTCCATTGAAGTAGACAGATAAAAAATAGCCTTGATTAAGGAAAATTCATAATATGAAACAAGATCGATCAAACGAAAAAGGATATCTAATCTCTCCTTCCATTTTGTTGATTGACTTCCGCAAATTATAATTTTCCGTCTCGATTTTATCCAATTGTCGATGATGTGCCTCCTCTGATAAGTCGGGGGGCCGTTCAGTTTTGGCTTGTGCACTTTTCAGCTTTCTAGAAAGTTCTATTGCAAAAAACAAGGGAGAAACCAGTCATGAATTAAAGTCACTTTTGGACAAAGTTCAAGCACACTAGTTACCTTGAAATTTTACACGTGTTGTATCCCGGTAGCGTTTGCGAAGTTCCTCTGTTTCTTTCATGTTATCAAGAGCCTTGGTAAACATATCTGCTAATGGTGGAAAATTTACAATATTATTGTTGTTATTGCTATCTTCGTCGTCACCTCTGACCAAGTTACTATTGGCGGATGTGACAGAGTTAATTGTCGAGAAGTGAGCCATGCTGATGAAATGAAATGTTGAATTGGTTTTTGCACTGTTTTTCGAAGATAAATGGGTTGAAAAGTTCTGGTTGAAAAGTTCTGCGGGAAATCTTTAAAATCCTCACTTTAGACGCGTATAATCATCAACGCGCATCTGAAATTAATATGTTGATCTTTTTGAATAAATAAGTTTACTTAAAAGTATTTTGATATTTTAAAAATTGTGTCACAATAAAAATTGAATTTCTCTTATGTTAACAAATGAAAAAAAAGCCTTTTTATTTCTTAGTTTTGAAAAATTTTAGTTTACCACTATTTTTGCTAATATATTTGAAAAAGCAACAAGCAAAAAAGTTTTTTCAATGTAACTAAATTTTTTTTAAAAAACAATTTCATTCTTATTATAATGTTATAGTTATTAATTATTAATTTGGTTATTAAATTTAATTGTTAATTTAGTTATTAAACTAATTGTTAAACTAATTGTTAATTCAATTATTAATAATTATATAAGATGAATTTTTTAAATATAAATTAACTATTTAAACAAATAACAAAAGAAATAACTATGAAAATAATAAAAAATAATCAAATTAAAAGAGCAAATTAATTTAATTTGCATAATCAGCTTTAAAATTACAGTTGTAATTTTTAAAAATAATTTAAAAATAGAAAAATAATTTGTAATTATTAACAAAATAATATTACTGCTATTATTTTATGTTTTACTTTGTAATTTTTAAAATTAATAACAGATATTATTGTGTTTTGATTTAAAAAACTACAAAAACAAATAAACAATTTTTTAAATTAATTTACAAATACAAATTAAAAAAATATATGTAAATAACACAAATAATTTATATTTTAAGATATTATTATAAATTAAAGTAACAAGTTAATAAATAGCAAAAAAAAATTTATTAAATATAATAAAAATAATATTAAAAAAATTCAAACAAATTAAATTTGTAAGAATTTAATGTACATAATTAGTCTCAAAATTATAATTTTTTAATTTTTTTTAAAAAATTTATAAAAAATTATTATTTATATAATTATTAAAATAGTTTAATAATTAAATTAATAACTAAGTTATTAATCAAATTATTGATCAAATTTAATAATTAAGTTAATAATTAAGTTAACAATTATTATTTAAAAATAATATAGTTAATTATATAATATTATTGATTAATATATATAATAATTAATAAAAACTATGATTTTTAATTATAATATTATTCTTTTTAAAAAGATTAAGTTTCAATAAAATTAAACTATTTATAAAATATTTTATTAAAAAAGTTTTGTTTAATTCAAAATTAATTAATTTAATAGTTTTTTGTTAATAAAATATATAAAATTTGAAATAAATCAAACTTTTATATAAATAGCAGTTGGGTTTCACTTGTTAAATGTTTAATAATAATAAAATTTTTTATATAAAAGTTTTGAATTTTTTTGCAATAATTAAAACTTGAAAATATTTAATTATATAATATTCAAAATTTTTATTTATAATTTTAAAATTGTTTTTTTAAGAGTTTTATGGTTTTTTTTTTTTTTTATTTTTTTTAATGAGTGAGATCCAAACACTATCTAGTACAATACATCATACTAGTGATCTAAACTAGGCGTGAATCATGCTTTTTCTATACGTGACTAGCCACTCAGACTAGTCAGGACAACACTAGGCACCTATACGCACCGAAACCAAGTCACCTACACCTGAAAAGAATAAACTAGATTTATGAAACCCAAAACTAACACCAAGTGCATCAGCAATACCCAACAATCTAACCACACTGGACGAGAGCACTGAAGGAAAACCAGAAACTGAGATAGGAATAGAGCCATCACATGGGATCAAGCCACCTTTCTCCATAACGGCTCTGTGTTTCGCACGTACCAGCCAAATATTATCACGGAATGCAAGACTGAATTCGTGAACAAATGCCACAATATTTTGAGCCACTATTTTAGAGTCCTTGAAAACAGAAAGAGATTCACAATACCACTCATTGAAAACAAAGCCCTTACATATAGCCATACTAACAATAGCATCGGAAGTGCAAGTAGAAAGCAACTGTGAAACACATAAAGTTAAGTGAGATAAATCTGAGCGCATTTCCCAAACAGATGCATGAGCATTCATCAACCGAGCATGATCACCAGCATTGAATGGGCACAAAAACACATGATCTGAAATTTCAACATTGCCGCAGAACAAACACATCACACTGGGGTACCCCTTATCATAAAGTCACTTTTGCACAGCAACAAGAAGACAATGATACAACGCCTTTATAAAATACGTCCAAGAACCAGCAGTACAAGCACTAGTGAAACCAGCGGCCAAATGAGAGTCCGGATGCCACACCGAACATGACCTGAACCAATCAACATCAGCACGTAGGCTGTTCACCAATACCTGAGAACCAAAACTGACTTCCCAATGTGCATGGTGAATAAAGCAGAAAACATCATGAACAAAATGCCTAAAATTACCAAAAACCACAGTACCGCGAGTCTTAAGAAAATGTTCATTGATCCTGTAAGGAAGATGCACACCAGAAGATGCAGCAGCCCTAGCCAAAGTATCAGCACGCTCATTATCCAAGACTTCAGAGTGATCTCTAACTTTAATCTAATTAACATCCAAATTTTTGCGACGAATGACATTAGAAATATGGTGGTGTTCGACTCAACACCGATTTCTGAAATCTGGATGACCCAACATTAACTCTAACTTGCAAGCATCCAATGTGGCCTGGCTGTCCGAAAACAAATTGACCGAATGAGAAGAAGGAACACATTCAAGAGCCAAAGCAATGGTCTGTAACTCCGCCATGGTAGAAGAAACCAAACCAGAGACTTTCACACCCAAACCCAAATCAATGTCTCCAAAAAAAGCAGCGGCGCCAGTCTTCATACCAAGAGTATCCAGTCCATACAGAGAACCATCCATAAACAAAGAAAGACAATCGGAATCAACCTCTAACAAATGATTGCAGACAACATCAAACTCACAAGACTTAAGGACGTCAGACGAAACAACATTCAGTAGTGAAAAAGAGCAAATGGGAAAAGACCTGGAACCAGACAAAAAGCGAATAGCAACATTGAACCAATCAGGAACCGGACCCTGAGGGTCCAGTTTCTTTCACCGCTTGAAAGTCCTCCATTCAAAAACAAAACCAGTTCAATCGCAAAGCTGCTCAACAAAGACAATTCCATATTGCCGAAGCGAAGAGACACATTTATAAAAAGCAAACTCACCAAGAACAATAGACATTGGGGTCCCCTTTTAAAAACGAAAAACATTGGTCACGAGACCACCCAGAGAAAGGTCACAACCCAAAAAAATCTGGACAACACCAGCCAAAAAATTATTCAAAGGACTGACATTAATATGAGAAGAGAAAAGTAGAGGGTGACGAGGGCACCAGCTGAAAACCTGTAAATCATGAGACCTATGCGCGAACAGGCAGCCCAAAATACCTACTGAATTGGCAAAACAAACAACAGCAGCTGACTTGCTCTCAGCCTGGATCTGTTCAAAAGATTTCAACCTGTACAGAGAAGGATAATGAATAGCATCATTGGGAAAGTTGAGTGGCAGGCCAGATTTGGACTTCAAATCTTTACAAATTATAGCATCCCATTTTGCACACACACTAATAGGAACAAAACTAAACTGAATCCTATAAACAATTATGGGGTGAAGAATCACTAACACCAAATACAAGAACTGCTTATCAGAGATAACCTTTCTCAGAACAAGATTGGTGAAAAACCGGACATCCAAGCATGCCTTAGCTAAGCTAGGCTTCGACAAACCTTCAGTAGACAGAAAGATACCCAGGTACTGATGAGGCTCTTCCCTTTTGGCTATCGAAATAAGCAAACCACTGATCAACAAATAAGGGCTGGAAACTCTGCAATTAATGGGAATGGCCACTGTTTTGTCATTATTGATCAAAATGTCATTGACTCGAAAAAACTTACTAGCAACATTGAGAATATGTTGGGTGGCAGTCTGGCTGCTACCAACCCAAATCATATCGTCGACAAAAGCACCAGCAGCAAGGAAAGAAGTCAAACCAGCCCAAGATTTAGCGCGACCAGTGTTGGCAACAAAACGAGAGTTTAATCTATATCCACATACACTTTCTTGTCTCTTGACTTCACACAAAAGGAGATCATAAAATATATGCCAGAGAAGAGGAGAAAACACCTCCCCTTGATCCAAACCATCATGTACCCGATATCCATCAGTCAACTCAAAATTCGTCATAACTCTGTTGACCCGATCATTGTGGATGCTACCAAAAAACTGAATGAATTTGTTACACATTTTTATTCTGACCAAGCTCTTCCTCAGATGCTCCCAGCCAACAGAATCATAAGTCTTTCGCATGTCTTGCAAGACCAGCCACAGCTCTCGGTTTTTCTCCAAAGCATCCTCAATGACCAATCCAATAGCAAAAATAGGAGACCCCGTGGTCATGCCTTTTAAAACAGAAAAATTATTCCTCCTAAGAACGTCGAAAACACTACAAGCCAAAGAAATTCTGTTCGAAAGCACTTTAGAAAGGATTTTGCGAGCCGTCTCAACCAAAGCAATAGGACGGGTATTTGTGAGAACACCCTCCTACTTATATGGTTTGGGGATCATCGATACTCAAGCCTCCTTCCAAGGCCCAGGAACAGATTCATGCTCCAAGCAAACATTCAAAAGCACTAAAAGCATATTCAAAACTGATTTGTCACAATGTTTCCACAACTCATTCAAGATACCAGAGAGACCAACTGCTTTCCCATCAGGCAGGTTCAAAACGACACTAGACATCTCATCAAAATCAATTAGGCTCATTACACCAGAAAAAGCGTCATCAAAAACATACTCTAAAGACTGATATTGGCGATCCCAAACACCAGTAACATCAGAAACTACATTGCGCTTCCTAGTCCATTCCTTCATGACTGTATCTACTTTGGCCTTAACCAAAACAGGCTCCAAAACTAACTCATCATCAACAACCAGATGATCCAAAGTTACTTTGCAAAAAGAACATTCCAATACACTCCTAATAGTATAACCTTTGTCCAATTCAAAACTTTCCATTCTCTTATCTATTGCTGACCTGATTTGAGATTTCCTAACTCGCTTTGCTTCCGACATTTTGGATGTGTGATAAGACTTTTTGACCTTAAACAAAACTGACCAAATAGCATCGAAGTGAGAACCTGATAAGAAGAGAGACTTCACCGCAGAAACATTGACCAAATCCAAACTTTCCCACCTGTCGAGCAAGGATGTAAACTCCTCAGCAGAATCCATATGAGATGCCTTAACTAACTTAGACACCAAGAGCTCTAGCTTGTGAAATTTGGACGAATTCTTACTAAAATTTTTATCATATCTTTTGAACCACTTTTTCTTGAAAACTGCCACAGCAGACAGACACATTATTCTACGGAGAGCAACCCACATCGAATCCAAGTCTGAGTGAATCCTGGCAGCAAGAAAATCATCATGAAACATAGCAGCATTTGCCACCGTATCTTCTTTAAATTTGGCCCATTTAACATTATCCGCACCTTTGCAATTGTACTTTTAGCGATTTCTATTTGCTTGCTTGCGAACAGAATTCAACTGAACATCGAGCAGACCACCCAAACCCACTAACACTGAGACAGCCTGATGATCAGTATCAAAGTATTCCCCAACACCAAACACATCGCAACCCACTACTGCATTGACCAGATTTGAAGAAACGAACATAAAATCAATCGTCTTAGCAACACCCCGAGAATTGGACCAAGTCGGCAATTTCCCACAAGAGCTCCCACCCAAGGCATTAACCAGACCCAAATTCAGACACTTTTTAAAGCTTGCACACTTGTGAGAACCATCTTCATTGAAATCGCCACCGAGAACAACGAAGAAAGATTTATTAACAGCTTTTACAATAAGAGAGTTGACTTCACCAGCCTAAAAGAACCAAACTGCTGAGGAAGCACCAGCATACAGACCCAGAATAGACACCGAAAGTTTATTTTTGAAAAGTAACTTAATGGACAAGAGTTGACCAGGCACCTCTAACACTTTGCACACATGTCTCGCCAAAAAAGAATTCATGATGACTGCAACACCAGCACCCAGATATCCAGATTCCAAACCAGAGGTAAACACCCGCACACCATCATATTTGTTGACAATCCAGGGGCAAATTTTCTCTTTTAACTTTGATTCTGTAAAAATAGAAACTAAATTGTTTCTTCATATGCCAACAAATAACATCATCTTGTTTCACAAGATTGTTCATACCTCTGATATTGCAAGTAGCAATATTCCAAACCAGACTGTTCATTAAGAAAAAAAGGAATTTGAACCCACCCCAAAACTGTCTACTTTGGCTGAAAGTCCCAGAACTGTTTCCATCAGACACTTCATGCTGTCTTCCAACTTAGACACCAAAGATACATCGAAAGACACTGCTCCTACAACAATCTCACCACAAGTGACTGTACCTGAATCCTCACTCATCACTATATCTGCCCCTTGATTCTGTAATGAAGGGGTCACCAACAGCTGACATCCAGGGCTTGGCTGGAAAACCGTTGGCCCAAGTGCATCCAACCTCTTAACCAGCTTACCCACCTGCTCCGCAAGACTGGCGAGACTGCACTCAAGAGCAGCAAACCTATCATTGACTTCCATCGAAACTGGCAGGGATGGCACCATCTCCGAAGAGAAACCAGATTTTACTGAAGCATTTCATTCAGAGAGAGGAGGAAAAGAAAACCCACTAGCAACCTTTGCCCAAGAGAGACCACCAAAAGAGACTGGACGAGCAACTGGAGCTGATCGCTTGACATAGATGGCTGCCAATCTGCTTTTATCTGTGTCTGACAGGACTCTACGCAAAGACAAACCTGAAGAAACCCTCCCACCAATCACACAGCCCAATGATGTATGGCCTGATTTCTCACACTTGACACACTTGGCCGAAACAAGACAAGACCAGCATAGATTGGCGCCCTTCAACACTGGCATGGTTCCCACAATGGCATTCAATGATTCAGCAGAATCAAAACAGATGACAGCACACCTAGCCCTAGCATACATAACCAGATGATGATCAATAACACACATCTTCCCACCCACAGAACCAATAAAATCCCAGA
>JAAOMT010000514.1:248124-284530 GCA_016748015.1 Geosiphon pyriformis | reverse complement strand
TGGAGCTGATCGCTTGACATAGATGGCTGCCAATCTGCTTTTATCTGTGTCTGACAGGACTCTACGCAAAGACAAACCTGAAGAAACCCTCCCACCAATCACACAGCCCAATGATGTATGGCCTGATTTCTCACACTTGACACACTTGGCCGAAACAAGACAAGACCAGCATAGATTGGCGCCCTTCAACACTGGCATGGTTCCCACAATGGCATTCAATGATTCAGCAGAATCAAAACAGATGACAGCACACCTAGCCCTAGCATACATAACCAGATGATGATCAATAACACACATCTTCCCACCCACAGAACCAATAAAATCCCAGATGTCATAAGCAGTCGTTCCTATTGGCAGAGTATAGAGCAGTGCCCTATGCTGGTCCCTTACGTCCCATGATTCTTTGTCCAAATCTGATCTAGCCACCCGCACAGCATCCTTCTCAATTAAGATTGACCACTTTGCCGCGACCAAATCAGCATGATCTGATTGCTCAAATTCTACCACAGCCTTCTGCCACAGCCCCACCAATTGCATCTTGATCGACTTAATTATCCCAAACTTAGAGAGCGCAGCACGCACAGCCTCAGCTGATGTTCCAACTGGAATTTTCTTTAACACCACAGCCTGATCTGAGCGACCAGCTGATCTCTTAAAATTGGTGTTTATCATGATATTCGCACCAGTAGCTTTTTTAGTGGCTTTCATTAGACCCGATTTGGAAGTGAATGTTGCTCTGATGATTCCTGAGAACTTTGAGGGGGTAGATGCCCTCCCAAAACCATTGATTCCTGAAAATAAACTCCTGATCTTTTTGAGCTTTTCCTGGGCCGAATTTTCTTCTACCGCTTTCAGATCTAAATCCAAAGCAAATGACTTTCTAACAGAAACATTGACCAGGTTCTTAAGAGAAGAGGGAAGCACCAGAGGGGCATCCAGAAGGACATCATCATTATCATTGTCATCCAGGAAGTCTATCTTTCCCAAAGGCTTTCCCAATGCTTTCCTAGTTGTCACCCATGAACCTTTCAGCATTTGATCCAAATCTCCACCAACAATAACACCACCTTTACCATAATCGAAACTTGTTTCCTCTACAAGACACTCCTTTTCCATATCAATACTGTCAGATTCTGTGGTATCACCAGTCTCTAAACCCCATGAATGACCACTTTGCACCTTAACAGAACCCTCTTTAGCACCAGTATTGTCCTCAAGAACACTGCCTCTTCTTTTTTTCCTTGACACAACAGCCTTGAAACCACCTTCGGAGCCAGAACTTTTAACCGTCTGTTTCATGACAGCAATATTAGGGCCAACAATGGTCTCGTAATCAAGCAGAAATGGTTTGGATTTATCATACTGAATGGTAAAAAACTTCTTCCAAAAAACTTTTGGGATTTGAGGAGGAATGAAAGAAAGAAGTTTTTTTTTTTATGTTTTTTATAATTTTACTAAGTCGATTATAAAACTTTAATTATTTTTTATATAACAAATTTTTGTTTATAGACAAAAATTTTTTAATTATTTTTTCAAATATATTAAAAAATAATAGTATTATTGCTGTTATGTTTTTAAGTATATATATATTTATTTTATTACCTGTTTTTTTTTTAATAGTGGTTTTTTTGGTTTAATAATAGTATATATTTTATTATTATTAGTTATAATAATTTGTTTTTAATAATTAAAATAATATTTAAATGATTTTTGGTTTAATACTTATAAAGAGTATAAAAAATATTTTAAATATTTTGATTCAGAAAATAATTGTTTATATTAATTAAAAATATATTTGTTTTAGAAATAATATATTTATTTATAATTAATTTTTGTTAATTTTTTATATTAATATTATAATAAATTACTATGAATTATTACAAATTATGGGTTTTTTTAGGTTTAAATATATATAGTATATATATATTAAAAATAAATTTATTTGCATATTCTTATAAAAATTTTTAAATAGTTCATGCAATATTAAAGAAAATTATAAAAGTTGTTTGTTTTTTATTTATTTTGTATTTTTTTATAAAGTATATATTTAACATAAACAAACTTTTTAACTGCATTATAAAATTTCTTGCTATTTTTAAGCTTTATAAATTGTTTAAAATTTGTAATAACAGTTAGTATATTCTTAATACTTATTATTTTCTGTACTTTTTGTTTTTTATTAAAGCTATTATGCTTTGTTTTACGATTTATTATAATATAATTTGCAATCTTATTATTATTTAGATGTTTCAAAATAATTGTATTGTTTTTTTCAGATAAATTTACCAACTTTTTAATTAATAAATATGTATAATTTAGCTGTATACAATTAAAGTTTTTGTAATAATTTTTAATTTTTTTTAATACTATTATTTCTAAATTTGCAGTTTTATTCTGAAAGTTGTCATTTGTATTAATTAAAAAAATACTAACTTTATGTCAACAATAAGTTATTATTTTATTTGAAACATTCTTTTATGTTCTATAAATTAAATGCATTGTTTAAAGTTGGTTGATTACATAAATATCATCAGCATCATTATTAAAAAATTCTAATACATAATAAAAAAATAACAATAGTAATATGTTTTAACACAATAAATAATTTCAGTATCCATAAGTTGAATATATATTGTCAAATTAGATACAAACTATTTTACATGAATATTTGTAATAAATCTCATATTATTGTTGTGATTAGCAAAATTGTCTACAATATATTTTGGTTTTTTTTATGCAGCTAATAATTCCAATTAACAAGCTATTATCAAAAAATATTATTAGTTATTTAAGCATGAGTGTTTGAATAATATTAAAAACCAAGTTGCTTTCCTGTTTTTTTTAAAAACACCATAAATTTTTAGCATAACCAATAATAAATAGTGCAAATACTCAGTTCTATTAGCATTGATTGTAAAAAAAAGTGTTAATCATACTTTTAATTATTTGGTACTATAATATAGTATTGTAATAAGATTTCAATTTGGTAATATAATATAAAATAGTGCAATTTTATCTATGTTAAAAATATTTTATAACTTCTAATTAGCAAAAAATATTATTATATATACTTACTTATTTTTAATATGTTTAATATTGGCTGATAATACTTACTATAAAAGTAAAATAAATGTAATTTAACATAGTCTTTAAAGCTTTTAAGTTAGTTATTAAATGGTTTTTGGTGTTTATTTTCTGAAATATCTAATTAATTATAAAACTTTATATTAGCAGCTTGAATTATATTTCTAGTAAGTATTATTTCATGTAATTTTGTTTTTTGAACAAAAATAACAAGTGCTTTATCAAAGTTAAAATTACATATTATATATATATACTTTTTAGTCAAATTACACATTATATTTGCTTATAAATAAAGATTTGGTTTATTTTTAATCCAAGCCAAAACTAAAGACTGTTTTATGTATAAAAAACTGTTTTTTTTAAAGTGTCTTGTAGTTTTTAATTGGTTTTTATCATTTGTATGATATTAATTAAGCACTATAAGCTTATCATAAAATATAGTATTCTTACAACTTTGTAGAATACAAGCTAAAGAGATAATATTATGGATTGGAGTAAGAAGCTAATGAATAGCAAGAAAAAATAGAATTGTAAAGTAATGAAATTAATTAAAGAGA
Source organism: Geosiphon pyriformis (assembly GCA_016748015.1). Taxonomy (NCBI): domain Eukaryota; kingdom Fungi; phylum Glomeromycota; class Glomeromycetes; order Archaeosporales; family Geosiphonaceae; genus Geosiphon; species Geosiphon pyriformis. Next base: position 280,889 of record JAAOMT010000514.1, on the reverse strand, counting down.
ATTCAACTTCAAAGAGTGAATTAAATAAGTATAGATTTAATATGTGAGATCAGTCTCATAAAATATCTCAGTTGTTATTCTTTTCAAAAGATAACCAAAGAATCTAAAGGTAGAGAAATAGTCTGTATTGTTAACAAATAATAACACACTGGTATAATTTTATGCTTTATATTAGCACTCTTAAAATTCAATATCAAATATTAAATGTACTCTTCAGTCATGTTTTATTCAATAATTTCCAAATGCTACAATTATACGTTTCAGAAAAAAGATAGAAAATAACCAACAAGTAATCTTTTATTCCAAAATGTTTAAATACTTAAAGGTAGAAAAAAGGAAATTAGTGATAAGAGAATAATTGAGATAAAAGTTGTTATTTTATTTCTTTTTTTTCTTTGATTTTTACATCTTTTTCTACAGCTAAGAGATTCATTGCTTATATAGTCATCAAAAGTGGTCAATAATCAGATCAACGACTAAGTCAATAATCAAGTCAATAATCAAATTATTGATCAGGTCAATGATCAGATCAATGGTCAGATTATTAATCAAAACAATGATTACTTTCTAAAAATAGAGTGGCTAATTATATAACATCAGTGGCTAATAGATGTTATAATTAATAAAAAGTATAGGTTTTAACTGTAAAATCATCTTTTCCAAAGAGATTAAGCTCTGGCAAAATCAAGTTATTCATGATGTAATTTATTTGAAGAGCTTTATTTAACTCAAAGCTAACTAGTTTATTAAAGTTTTTGGTAGATAAAATGTATAATATTTAAGGTAAAATAAGTTTTGTATTCAAAAGACTAAATTTTTGTATTAGAGTTTTGGCACTTTTAGCAATAATTAAAACTTTTAGAACATCTAATTATATAATGCCCAAAATTTCTGCCTGTATTTTTGAAGTTGTTTTCTTTATTAGTTTTCTGTCTTCTATAATTTTATTAAGATAACCATAAAGTTCTAATTGTCTTTCATATGACAAGTTTTTGTTTATAGGTAAAATTTTTTAGAGTGTTTTTCCACTTATGCTAAAAAATGGGAGTATAGCTGCTGTTATACTTTTCAACAAATATTTATCCATTTTGCTATCAATTTTTTCTCTTTTGGTAGTGGTTTTCTTGGGTCTAATAATAGTATGTGTTCTACTATTATTAATTATAGTGGTCTGTTTTCTAATAATTAAAATAGCACTTGAATAATTTTTGATCTAATACTCATAGAAAATATAGAAAACATTTTAAATGTTTTGATTCAGAAAATAATTATTCATATTAATTAAAAATACTTTTGTTTTAAGAATAGTATATTTATTTATATTTGATTTTTGTTGATTATTTGAACCAATATTATTATAACAGATAATTAATTAGGTTATTTGTGATATTTCTTAAATTACATATTATAAAAAAAACAACATTAAAGATTGTTTTATATTAATTTTGTAAGATATAAAAATTATTATTCAAAATTTTGTTAACTATAAAGAGTTTTTTTACTAGCTAGAAAATTTATTATTATAGATATTGTTTTTGTCTAAGTGATATTCTAAAATTAAGTCACTAATACTTAAGAAAAGTGTTTTATAAGTTTTCTTTTTCTTAAGTTTTTCTTGAAACTGTTTTATTTTTTTAAAAACAATTATTTGTGTTTTTATTAATAAGTTAAAAATAGTACCAAGTTTTTTTTGCAAAATATTTTTATAATTTTCTATTGTAATTTTTTCAAAAAATATTGTTTTAATATTTGTTTTTATTGGCAAAATTGTTATTTATTTATAAAGCAAATAAAAAAGTTTATAATTTATTATGTTATAATTTATAGTTTTATAAGTAAACAAGACTGAAAGCAGTACTTTGTTCTATAAGTTTTTTTCTTTACTGGTTTTGGCTAGAGTTTTATATTGTTATGGTTAAAACTTATACTTTTTATTAATTATTATATGTATTAATCACTGATATTATATAAATTAGCCACTCTATTTTTAGAAAGTGATTATTGACCTGATCAATAATCTGACCATTGACCTGATCATTAATCTAATCATTGACCACTTTTGATAGCTATATAAGTGATAAATCTCTTAGCTGTAGAAAAGCATGTAGAAATCAAAAAAATCAAATAAATAAAATAACAACTTTCATCTCAATTATTCTCTTATCACTAATTTCCTTTTCCCTATCTTTAAGTATCTGAACATCTTAGGATAAAAGATTACTTGTTGGCATTTACTTACCCTTTTCCTAAAACATGTAATTGCAGTATTTGAAGATTATTGAATAAAACATAACTGAAGAGTACATCTAATATCTGATATTGAATTCTAAGAGTACTGATATAAGGCATAGAATTATACTAATGTGTGATCATTTGTTGACAATATGGACTATTCCTTTACCTTCAGATTCTCCAGTTATCTTTAGAAAAGTACAGTGACTGAGATATTTTATGAGACTAATCTTGCATATTGAATCTATACTTATTCAATTTGCTCTTTGAAGTTAAATTCTCTTTGATTTCTTTTATCACCTTACAATCCTGTTTTCTCTTGCTATCTATTAGCTTGTTATTCCAACTCATAACATAAAAGTAGTGCTCTCTGTAAGATTGTCAAAATCTACTTTGTTTCCTATTGTATGAGTGATTATTTATATTTGCCACAATAATCAAAAAAACACTTTGAAGCATACAACAAAAACAATCTAGACTTTATTGAACTCAATCCTTTGCTCTTTTGCTTGATTTGCTTTTCCATTGAAGAACAATCCAGCAGACAATTCCAAGACTTTTGGAACTGGTTCCTGAATGAGCATTCAGCTGAAACCTATACAGCTTATACAACCTATTATTTTGACCAAGCTTATTTTAAAAACAACTTTAAAGAAAGAAACAACAGTATTAATCAGCTCTTATATTCTACAACCTTTGAATAACAGCCCTCTGATTTTGAATATCTGAATCATCAAATCCACATTTGAATTGCTGCCTATCAATCAACTGAAACTTTTCTTAAAACAGAAGAAAAAAGCTATCAAACTGCTCCCATTTTTGATCTCTTTTCAAATGAATCAAAACACTCTACACAAACAGTTATACTTGAACCAATGGCTTAAAACCCTCTGCAACAAAACATTTTAATTATTTTTCAAGATATACAGACTGCTTTAGAGCGAAGAAACAACACTTTATTACTATTATTCAGAAGTGATGCCCAAGATCCAATTGAATGGCTGGATGATTTTAAGAGAGCTGTCACAGCAAACCAATATGATAATAAATACAAGTTCCAAATTATTGGTGGCTACCTCCAAGGCTCTCCTGCTACTTGGTTTTTACAAAAAACCAATGCCAATGCTTAGCAAAAAATCATTAGATAGACATCAGCAAATGCTGAAGAAGATAACACTTCTTTTACTATCTGGTTTGAAACAAAATTTAGAACTCTTATCTTGATATTCAAATGGCACATAGAATTGAAAAGAAGAACCCAAGACCCATGAGAAATAATAATTGAATATGCTAAAGCCATTAGAAAATTAATTAAGCATGTAGACTTTAGTAGAAATTAAACAGAAGAGCAAAAGATTTATTCCTTTACAAAAGGATTAAGAACTGATCTTTTATATGCTTTTTGGCCCCTCCTGGCCCTAAAAGATAATCTCACAATGGATATGGCCATTAAACTTGCCCAGAGAATAGAAAACAACCAAAAAATACACTTAAGATCTACTCTTCCAGTTTTTGTTTCTGCTTTTGTCATGGTTCCAGTTTCACAAATGGCTGCTATCTCTTTTGCCACTCACACTCAAAACTCCAATGAATAATTAATAGACAGACTTACTATTAACCTTGCTCAGCTATTAGAACTATTAGCCCAAGCAGTTAGAAACAATTAGCAACCCCAAAGACCCAGATTTGAACTCTGCTTCAATCAGCCCCAACAATCACCATATCAAAGACAACAAAATCGTGGCCCATCTGTGTGCTATTACTGTGGACTAACTGGACACTTTTCCAGAGACTGCAACAATTCTTTATTGCTCTCTCCAGCTCCTAGAAATAATAACACCCAGAATAACAGACCCAATAATAATAATGTTCTTAATCAAAGACCCAATCATGCCAACATCAATTTCTTTGGAGAGGATCCTTTAGTTGAAGCTATTGTTTATCAGCCTTTAAACTGGTAGGTGCACCTCCAAAGGGTAAGAGTGTAAGCCAACCAGAAGAAAACTTTTTTTACGCTTTTAACCTAACTAATGATGACCATGATATGGATGAACTGGCAATTAATACCTCTGACTTAACAAGAAAGAAGAAGAAAGCCAAAGTTAATTTCGTTTTAGATCCTAACAAAGCCTCAACTTCCACTGCTGACAACAATGAGCCACCAAAGGCTAAAGTTTTAAAATTTTTCAAAGTTAGAACCTCCAAAAATAGTACAAAAATCTGGCCTCTATTTTATTGTTAAAGATCTTATGGAAACCCCAATACATATTACATTTGGCCAACTAATGACCCATCTACAGTTCAGAAAAAATCTTTGCAAATCATTGATACCAAAGAAGAAGACACCAAAAACCAATAAGTGTTTTTGTTAAGCTGGACTTGCTGACAACAGCAATGTTACTTTTCTAATTTGCAAAGCCCAAGTGACTGGCTACTTTATTGATTTGATTCTAGACAGTGAATCATCTGTTAGTGTAATTGCCAAACACTTTTTGGAAGCCATTGGAAGAAAGATTAATAAATCTTCCACTCAGTCTATGACCAATATACATGGTAACAAAAAAAAAAGTCTGGATATAGCCAAAGCTGTTCTTGTTCACATCAATGATATCAGCATTGAAACAGACATAGAAGTATTTGAAGCAAAAGAGTATACTATCATTGTTAGTAATAAGTGGCTTAAGAAAGCCAAAGCACTACTTAACTATAAACTTTGCGAGCTAACCATCAGATGTGGTGAGAAACCCATTGTGGTTAAATGTCATCATTAGACAACTCCTCCAGTAACCAAACAGAACCAAGAAGAAAAACAATCAGATGAATCAGATGATGATAAGAGCAATAATAAAGAAGATCAAGAAGAACAAAAAAAAACTGCTGAACTTATCTATACTATTTTTATCAGCAATGGCAAGCCACTGGACAATGTTAAAGCTGACAAAAAAGAAATCATGGTAAATGGGAAGCTAATCTGCTGGCTTTACTATGATATCCTCAAAAGAACCTTTAATAAAAAACCTGGCAAAAAAGCAAAATACAGTTATTGATGGCATGGTTTTTGTGCCAGATACTAGTACAATAAATCTTTGTATTTCCCTAATGATGAATACAAGTCCTGCCTAATCTATTATAAAAATTGAGAACCAATTAGTTTGATATCCAGAAAAAAACTAAAAGAAGTACAGAAGTTTTTTGAGAGTGAACCACCTGAAATCTAATTCCTAGTTGTAGAACAAAGAAAACCTTCCTCTGAAGAAAAAAAAGTGGACATTGAAAATTTGTTGGCTAAAAATGGCTCAGTTATTTCAAAAAAAGGTGACACCTTTGGACGAACCCATATAATACAACACACTATTATTATTAAAGAAACTCATCCCATCTATTTGAAGTCTTATCAATTCAATTAACACAATAATGAGTTTATTAAGAAAGAGATAAACAGAATGAAAGATCTTGGATTCATACAAGAAACTAAGAGCAAATAAGCTTACTTAGTTGTAGTGATATCAAAGAAAGATGGAATCCTATGCTTTTGTGTTGACTATTGCCAACTAAATGCCATTACTATAAGAGACATGTACCCACTTCCCAAAATTGATGCAATGCTAAATAAATTCAATAGTGCTGCTTTCTTCTCAATCATTGACTTAATTGCTGGATTTTGGCAAATAGAGATGGATCCAGAAAGCAGAAAGAAAACTGCTTTTATCACCAAGTATGATACCTATGAATTCACAGTTATGTCTTTTGGTCTTACCAATGCTCTTTCCACCTTTCAATGCCTAATGGATAAAGTGTTTGAATTAATAAAAGAAAACTTTGTTCTGGTTTACTTAGATAACATAATAGTATATTCAAAAACCTGGGATGAACACCTTGAATATTTACAGAAGATTTTTGATCTGCTCAGAAATGCTGGTCTTAAGATCAACCCAATCAAATCTTTTTTTGGATGCCAATCTACCCAGTTCCTTGGTCATCTTATTACAAAAGATGGAATCTTTCCTGATTCAGCTAAAGTTGAAAAAGTTCAGAACATTAGACAACTAATAAATGTTTCTGAACTATACTCTTTCCTTGGTTTGGCCTCTTACTATCCAAAATTGTCTTTCTTCTCAATCAGCTACTTAGAAAAAATGTCAATTATTACTGGGACACTCATTAACAAAAAGCTTTTAAAATTCTGAAGGAAAAACTTGTTATTAAACCAATTCTTAAGCAACCTAATCTGTCATCTTCTATACTGATGCATTTGGCTATAGACTTGGTGCTGTTTTTTTACAAAAAGATGAAAATGACAGAAAACATACCATAGCATATGCCAGTAGATCCCTCACACCAGCAGAAAAGAACTATTCAGTTACTAAACAAGAATATTTAGCAGTAGTTTGGGCTACTAGCTACTGAGATTAATATTTTCTTGGTGCAAAATTTTTAGTGGTCACAGATCATCAAGCCTTGGTTTGACTGCACAATAAAAAGAAGCTGAATCACAAATAAATAACTTGCTGAATACTCCATTTGGATGAATTTGATTATGATATTCAACATCATAAAGAAGCAAATCTGGGGGTTTGTTAACCAAGCTTTGATATCATGAATTGATAGTATCTTAAAGAAAGTAAAGAATGGCCTGCATGGCTCTGACATCATCCTATTCATTGGCTGCAATGGTTTTTTCCATATTGTTTAGCCACACTTGGGCATCATCCTCTTTACTAGTAAATTTTTCAAGTTGGGCAATAGAAGCATATGCTATTGGTGCTATGATTTGTGGTTATTGAGATGGTTGTTATGGCAGTAGAAGCAGCTGTTGTAATTGTTGGGGTGGTTGAAGTGACTGCTATTGAATTGGTTCAATAATCAGTTCAATTAGTGGTTGATTGATGATGATTATTGGAGGTAATTTTTGCTGATTAATTGTTTTAGGGTTTCAATCGTTCTAATTGTGCTGTATTTGAAAATTCGGAGTTTCAATTTCTGGATTTTCTAAATATAGATTTTGCTGAGTCTGAAAGTTTGGGGTTTCAATGTCCGGATTTTCTAGAATCGGGTTCTGGTAAGTAAATTCTTGATTTTCAACTTCTTTTTCTTTCTCCTCTAATTTTGTTATCTCCTAGGGACTTGTGTTTTTAAAATCTGGTTGAGGTGGTGGTGATTGGAATTCTGATGGTATTAGCAATCACAATTTAAATCCTTCAAAATAATCGCCATAGGTTCCTAGTAATTCTGCTTTTTTTTGTTTACTTTGAAATGGGAGTTATCCAAAAGTTAATGTTGCATGTAATGTGGATGTGTCTGTTGATGAAATGTTGATGGCACTTCTAGATGTATAGTGGTATGATGGGTTTATTGGTGATTCAACTCTGGTTTTCTTCCAAGTAGATAGTTGTATTTGTTTTGGTGTTACTGCTGGTGTTTGCAATTTTCATTTGCCTTTGTCTGCATAAGTGATTGGGAATTGTTGTTGTGTGTATTTTTCAATGATTTGATTTATTTTCTTGATGATTGGTACAAAACTATAGTTTTTTAGTAAGCTAGTATGTTGGAATAATTCTGTATAGAAATTTTCTCTTGTGGATTTAATGTTAACTGTTTCTCCTAAACAGTCTGTAATTTTATCATTGATGTAGAAGTTGAAGGCAGATTCTGCTGGGAAGTGATTATTGTTTAATCCTAATTGTTAGCTGTATTGTTGAAACAAGAATTTCATGAATTCTAAATGGTTTGCTTCTATGATTTCTGATTCTGTTACTTTTGAATAGTTGTTATTGGTGCTGGTTCTCTGTAGGATTATACCTCACAGGGAGCACCAAATGTTATAGATGATTATTTGGAATCTCAAATCAAATAACAAATCCATAACTTGGTGCTCAATGTCTTAATAATATTGGTAATACTGGTGTGTTAATTGTATCTAAAGGTTTTTAGAATTGAGTTCTTTGTATAATAGACAAAGATTCAATGTTAATGTAATTGGTGAGTGGTTTTTTCAATTTCTGTCTTCAGTGTGGTGGCCAGTTTAATCTGACAGTTGTGCTCTTTTGGTAAGCTATCCATTAATATATATATTCTTACCTTTATCTTTGGGTCTTTTATCAGGCTATCCATGACATCAATAATTCAGCGCTTTAATTCTCAATCAATTAGTAAACAACAATAAGATCAAAACAATAAAAAAAATAAAGCAAAAGATAAAGATTTGAATAAAAGCAATTGCAAGTTAGTATCCTGTCAATAGTTATAATCAAGAGCTATTGTTCCAGCATGGTTAAGTATCAATTACTATCAACATGTAGTGTTAATAGTGGAGAGTGGATTAAGATAGAAAATAATTATTTATTTGATATTTTGTGAATTGGAAGATTGCTTAAATGAAATTTAAAACTGAAAGATCCATCTTTTCTATTTTTAATGCTATCATTATATATACATAATTTGGATTCTATGAGATTGTTTATATTCTTAAGCAATGTGCTATAATTTCTTAAGCAATGTGCTTATGTGCTAACTACTACTCTTTTATTGATCTACTATTTTTATATCTCTTTTTTATAAGTAATACCAAGTAGAAAAACCAAAAAGCTATGAAAAAATGTAACAAAAAAATGTGACAAGAAAAATGCGGTACAACCCAAGGTAACACAGAGCAAATACGAGCAATAGTTAGCAAATGCAAGCAATAGCTAGTAAACATTGTTACTCATAAAAAAGAAAACAGATATAGAAAATAGCAGACCAATAAGAGAATAGTATTTAGCATATGAGCAATGTCAAAAATCATGGCACATTGCTCAACAATGTGGAGCAATGTCAAAAAATATGGCACATTGCTCAGCAATGTGGAGTGATGTTAGAAAATTAGAGCACATTGCTCAGCAATGTGAACATTGCTCAAGAAATCATAACACATTACTCAAAAATGTGAGTGATCTTGTAAAACATCAATTATGTATATATAGTGATAGTGTTAGAAGTAGAAAAAAGCAGAATCCTTCCATAAGAATCTCTTAGTTAGAAATCTTCCATCTACAAATATTAAATAAATAAATCATTTACCATTTAAATCTACTCTCCACTATTAACACTTTATGTTGATAATAATTAATACTTAACCCTGCTAGAACAATAGCTTTTGATCATGGCTATTGACAGGATACTAACTTGCAATTGCTTTTGTTTATTTCTTTATTCTCTTTTATTTTTCTTTTATTTCTTTTTTTGTTATTTCTTTGGTTTTACTAAATTGATTAAGGATTAAGCGCTAAGATACAGACATCATAGGAACTGGTAAAAGACCTGTGAAACAAGGGTAAAACACTCATAGATTTGAGGATAGCTTATCAGAAGGATTACTGGCCACCACACTGAGAAAAAAATTTGACAGAATTGTGATTCCAGGAGGCTACTAAAACAACTATTAAATCTCTGTCTATTATATAAAAAACTTTACAATAAACCTTTAGATTACCAAAACCTTCAAATCTCAACATTGGAATACCAACCAAGCACCAAGTTATGGATTTGTTATTTGACTTAAGACCCCAAATAAACATCTGTAACATTTGGTGCTCTCTGTGAGATATAATCCTACAGAAAACCAGCACTATTAACAATTATCCAAAAGTGGCAGAATCAGAAATCATAGGAACAAACCATTTAAGATTTGCCAAATCCTTATTCCAACAATACAGTCAACAATTAGGATTAAACAATAATCACTTCCCAGCAGAATCTGCCTTCAACTTCTACATCAATGATAAAATTACAGACTGTTTAGAAGGAACAGTTAACATTGAATCTGCAAGAGAAAATTTCTATACAGAATTATTTCAACATACCAGCTTACTAAGAAACTACAGTTTTGCACCAATTATTAAGGAAATCAATCAAACTATTGAAAGGTATACACAACAACAATTTCCTATCACCTATGCAGATAAAGGCAAAGAAAGATTGCAAATCCCAGCAGTAATTCCAAAACAAATACAACCACCCAATTGGAAAAAAACCCAAGTCGAATCACCCACCAATTCATCATACTGTTATGATTGAAACCCATAATTTTTATTAGTTATCACATGTATTAGCCACTAATGTCATATAATTAGCCACTCTATTTTTAGATAGTGATTATTGACCTGATCAATGACCTGACCATTGACCTGATCATTGATCTAATCGTTGACCACTTTCATTAGCTATATAAGTGATGAGTCTCTTAGCTGTAGAAAATCATCTTTCAGACAAGAATCAAATAAATAAAAATAACAACTTTCATCTCAATCACTCTCTTATCGCTAATTTTTCTTTCCTTACTTTCAAGTATCCAAACATCTTAGGATAAAAAATTACTTGTTGGCCTTTTTTTGATGTATATAATTGTAGCATTTGAAGATTATTTGAATAAACGTAACTGAAAAGCACAAGTTGATACCTGATATTGAATTCTAAGAGTGCTGATGTGAGGCATAGAATTATACTAGTGGTGATCAATTGTTGACAGTACAGACTATCTCTCTACTTTCAGATTCCCTTGTTACCTTTTGAAAAGAATAGTGACTGAGATATTTTATGAGACTGATCTCGCACATTGAATTCATACTCATTCAATTTGCTCATTGAAGTTGAATTCTCTTTGATTATTTCCATCACCCTACAATTCTGTTCTCCCTTGCTATCTGTTAGCTTGTTACTCCAACCTGTAATAATACTATTATATGTCCAGAAGTGCCATTAACATTTCATCAACAGATGTGTCTACATTAAATGCGACATCAACCTTTGGATGCTTCCCATTTCAAAGTAAACAAAGAAAAGCAGAGTTATTGGGACCATATGGCAATTACTTTGAAGGATTTAAATCACAATTGCCAATGCCATCAGAATTCCAATCACTGCCACCACAGCCAGATTTCAGAACCACAAGTCCCTGGGAAGTAATAGATTCAGAAGAGGAACAAGAAAAAGAGGAAGAAGAATCTGAAGATTAAGAATTTACTTACCAAAATCTGATCCCAGAAAACCTGAACATTGAAACCCCAAATTTTCAGACTCAGCAAAATCTAAATTTGGAAAATCCAGAAATTAAGACTCCAAATTTCCAAACACAGCACAATTAGAACTATCAAAACTCCAACATCAATAATCAACAACACTTACCTTCAGTAATCGTGATCAATCTACCTCCAGCTCCACCAATCGACAAACAGCAACAACACCCACTTCAACCACTTCAACTACCACAGCAGCCGCTTCCATAGCCATAACAACAACTTCAACAACCACTACAATCCAACATAGATCCAATGGCATATATACCAATAGCCAAACTTAAAAAATTCACCGGCGAAGAAGACAACACCCAAGTGTGGCTAAACAATGTGGAAAAAGCCATTGCAGCCAATGGCTGGAATGATGCCAGAGCCATGTAGACCATTCCTTATTTTCTCCAAGATACCGCCAATTCATGATATCAAAGCTTGGCTAACAAATTCCAAGATTTTGCTGCATTTAAGCTTGTATTCCTACAATACTTCAGCAACAATAATAGTATTAATTAGCTAACAAACACTTTCACTACTATTAAACAAGGAGAAAATGAAGCAGTTACTACTTATCTAAGACCTTTTTATAAGAATTTGTGCCAAATTCAAGCAATTCAGACTGACTATTTTATAGTGCCACAAATCCTAAACCAATTTATTAGAGGCCTGCACAGTAGCATTCTCTAATGCGTATGTTCAATGCATCCAGCAGATCTTCAAGCCACAATTACCAACACCTAAGATTTTAAAGCAGCTAAACTCAAAGTTAATCATGCCCAAGCCATTAACCTAGTGATAAATAGATCATCTGAATTGGATTCTAAATTGAAACAATTCAGTGATTCCATTAATCAGAAATTAGAGAGATACTTAGTTGACAATCATACAATTTATCAGCCACCCCAATAACACAATAATTTTGAAATCACAAATCGCTCACAAAATCAGTCGCGTTCATCATTATCATCCAATCAGCCATGGCAGCAAGAGATGTATATCTGCCACTATTGTGGTAAACAAAGACATTTAAGGATTGATTGTAGGTTAAGAATAGACAACCAAAGATCAGGAAATCAATATCAGAACCCCGATTGCCAGTTTCCAACTCCAAATTACCAATCTAATCCAGCACCATATCAACCAACTTACCTGCCAATAATGCAACAACCAATATATCAACCACCCATATATCAATCTTCAGTTTATCAACCACAGCCACCAGTAATATATCAACTACTGCAGTCACAAATAATTTATCAGACACCTGCAGTTCAAACACTACTATCAAACTCAGCCCAAATGACATCAGAAAATCCCAGATCAAGAGTCAGTCAAAACTGGAGATCAGCGATGGTTATCCATTAACCGATCCCAAGTTTCTCCTACTTATTAACAGGATTACGTTCTCAGAATTCTGGAACTGGGCAACCCCAAAACCAGAATTCCCAACACTACTTAAGTCTTCTGGTTAATCCAGAAAATGCAGTACCTAACAACCCAGAATACAACCAAAACAAATCACTTACTAGTAATATACCTCCAGCCACCAGTACTGAAAATGAATCACTAGCTGCCATATTCCTTTTTGATCTTGACGAAATTACATCTGTTTTATTATTTAGTAGAGCTGCGCTAAACACCAAACCAATTATGGCCATGTATACTAACACTAAAGTTGATGGTCAATCTATCAAGCTAATACTTGACAGTGGGTCCACAGGCAGCATAATTACATAACAACTTATGGACCAATTAGGTCACCGAGTTGATCATGCTATTAGCACTAGGATTATTATGGCTGATGGAGCTACAAAACCTCCCATCAGCAAGATAGATAACTTCCCATTTGAAGTCAATGGCCTCATTATACCAATCAAAGTACTGGTTATGGAAGTCACCTAATACTAAGCTCTAGTTAGTAACAACTGGCTGTCCAAAACAAATGCAATGCTTGACTGGATTATTCAAGAGTTGCAAATCAGCCAAAATGGCCAACACACATGAATACCAGTCATGTATAGCCACTTCAAACTCATTACCACACCATCAGCCCCACTTATTGAATTGGAAGAAGAAAAAGAGAAACCTACCTGGGAAGTTTATCAAGTTTTTTGGGCTGACAAAAACCACAATGAGTTGCCACTAATACTCTCCTGGGATGACAATGGCAAAGAAAAACAGAAGGAGACCAAACTTACCTGGAATGCCAACCAAACCTAGGAAACTAACCATGATCAGGATGAGCTAACTTGAGAATGGGAAGAAACCGATAAGGAGAAAGAAGATCTACTCAAGGAAACCACTGCCACAAAGGAAATAACTAGTGGCTGGGAATGAAAATACTTACAGAAACCAATAAAAGAGCCACCATATATACCCCTTAAATACAAGGATTGTGGAAAGAAACTCTCTTACATGAGTGCTTGGGTTGTGTCAGATAAAGATTACTAGATGCAAACCCATTATTATTGTAAACCTTGCCACCGCAAATGCTATGGCTACTCAAAAAGACAAGGCAAGTAAGACAATAAACCATGTCTTGCTTGTGGTGAACAACTACTCAACAAAGAAATGTGGAACAACATTTCTGGCTGAAGAGGAATGTGCAATGCTTTATGCCAATACATGATCCTTATCAGCAACTGGGTGAGTTGTGAAACACCTATTACTGCAGTCTGGCACCAAGCAATCAGTCACTTGGACAGGTATCCACATAATGAGGACAAGATCTGGCATATGGCCAATGCCAAAATTGAAAGAGTCATGCCTAACAAAATCTTAAAAATCAAAAATAGCCCACCAGAACCAGTTGACATTATTTTCATTCCAAACCCAGAGGTGTTTTTCAACATAGAAACAGGCCCAAAGGAATTTCATGAACATTACCAGAATTTGGCATCTATCAGAGAAGAGCAAGAACAACACTTGGAAGAAATAAACACCTAATTATGTGACCACTGTTTGATCTCATGTGACTTCCAATATTGTAATGAGTGTGACCTCATTTACAATCCACTACCGTGCATGATTTACACAATCCCAGAAGAAAACGAACCAATGAGCAGCTGCGCATCAGAATTGGAATCAGTTTTCAATTCCGATTCAAATTCCAACAACAATGATGACAAAAACACCGGTTCCAGCTCCACACAATATGGAAATAAAAATGTTAATAATTCAGATTCTGATTCAAACTCTGAAATATACATTGCACTTCCTGATCTCTTTAAAGAGCAGGAACTCAAATAGTATAATAATAATAATAAAGATATCATGCCAGAATGCACACATGATACCAATGCAAGGTTTGACCTGAAATATCCAGGAAAAGAAGCCATCCAATTGGAACCAAATTCACACACATGTATTGATCTCAAAATAGCTCTGGAAATTCTAGCAACAACCATGGTCCAATTAGCATCTAGAAATAGTTTAGTGAAAAAAGGAATCAACATCAGAGGAGAAATAATTGATATGGGATATGTAAGAAATATTATCACTATGCTACAAAATAACTCAGAAAAGACCTATACCATAGAGCCAAATAAAAAGATAGCACAGGCAATATTTCTATCTCTGGTGAAAATAGCTCAGTTAGTGTCAATAGGAAATAGAGAAGAATTAGGGATTACTGCTAAAGGGATACAGGGATTTGGATCAATGAGTAGAATAGATATACCAGTTAATATGATGAAGGAAGAAGTTATTGACAAAGGAGAAATTATCTCAACCCGTCAATCAATTTCCATTCCACTATATGACCAGTATATGTTAGCCATAAAAAGAAAAGTAAAGAATCAAGCTCAATTATTTGAAGCAGAAGCCACCATTTGTGAATCAGGAGAGATTGGACTCACTAATCTCTACATATCAGCCAAAAGCCCAAAAAACATCAAAATTTCCATCTACAATACAACGGAAAGTGTCATTGAAATACCAAAAGAAACTATCATTGGATATTTAACCACTCAAGTTGAGGATCAACCACCAAATCATGTTCCAGATTTTTTACAACTTTGCAGATATGTGGACATTACATCACAAACCATTTACAGACAAAACAAATGTTATCTGCTTCACCCAGAACAATTGGAACAGATGAACATGAGGAATCTAGACCCACTCCAACAAATGCAACTAAAGATGTTACTCAACAAATTTAATAATATCTTTGCCAGTAAAAATAAATTTGGCAGAACCAGCATAATCCAGTATCAGATCAAAACTGGAGATGTGATGCCAATTAAACAAAGAACGTACAGAGTACCACCAGCCAGCCATAAAATCATTTGTCAAGAAATCAACCAGATGCTAGACAATGGACTAATTCAGCCATTAATGAGTCCATGGTGTTACCAGTAGAATTTTAGCTATTAATTAGCATGAAATTATCCTTATAATTCCTATCAGTAATTAACATGTTAATATCAATCCAAATTATCACTTATTATTTAATCAATTTAACACATATCACGATTCAATTAATAATCCAATTAGTACAACAGAAAGTAAGATGATCAAATTACACAATACCCTGAACTTTGTAACATTCTAAAATTCGCCAAAATTTACAGAAATTCGCCAAAATTTATATGAAATTCGCCGAAATTTATAGAAATTCGCCGAAATTATGAATAATTCATCCAAATTAATCAATAGTTCAGCAAAATAACTTATAGTTCATCAAAATGTATCTTTAGTTTGCCGAAATTTGAGCAAAGAGAAAAAGTGCAAGTTCATAGACTAGTACTACAACAAGTTGTATAAAAGAAAAGCTTTTTTCTTCAAAAAAATGTATCTTACTTTAAATTTATCTCTTAAAACCGTTCCTATACACACAAAAAGAAATAAATATCAAATAATTTGAAAAACCAAATTCTTTAATTATTGCACTTGGAAAATCCCCAAAACCCAACTAATATTTCGAAATTGATTAGCTACCAATTTTAGTAAACTGTTAGTAACTCCAGGCCTGGATAGAAAATGTTTCCCTTAACAGAATTCTATTTCTTTTACATTTCTTTTATTTTCTTGTATTTTCTTATTACAATTATTAAGGTAGCTTACAGATGAGATTTCTGTAGAAAAGTTGACTTTCACAGCAAAGTAACTACACATTTTAGTGAGCTTCCAGATAAGCAATTCCTGGGAAAGAGTTGACATTTATTACAATGTAACTACATAAAGTAACTGGCACAGAATTGGCCATTCCACTCATAAGCCCAACAGTTCAAATTATAGGAGATAATTTGAAGATAAATTCAGTTATTGGAGGTTTAACTACTTCTAGAAAACGTGAATTTGCAACCAACAGACATTTACAACATTCAAGAAAAGAGACCAAAAACCTCCAGTAACATTTGGTGCTCTCTTATAGAAATAACACAGCAAACAACAAACTTTAAAGTGGCAACCACACCAGACACAACAACTCTAGAGTATTATCAATCAATTTACACTCATTGCAAGCAGAGATTCAACATCCCAGACAGAATTGAAATTGTTGAAAAAACACTCTACCAATACATTGAAAACCATATTAACAATTATCTTCTTGGAAATTACAACATTTCAGAAGTGAGAAGCAACCTCTACAATAATCTAGTACACTATTCACGATTGGGAACAGAAGACCTTAACAGTGAAACACTTGCCACCTACTTTCAAGAACTCAATTACAACATTATCAAGTATTGTAAAGAAAAATATCCAGTACAGTCTAAATACTCTTTTGACTTTGAATCAGAAACAGAAACAGGCAACAAAGGCAAACAAAAAGTGAAACAACACTCAAAAACCACTCCAAACACTCCAATACTACCAAAGACAACTGCCAAACACTTGCAAACACCTGAACAAAGAACCAGTGTCAAATTACCACTTTCTATCACACTATTTCTAATTTCAATTGCTCGATCACAAACACCAAATTCACTACTTAACTATTTCTTCAGACCAAAAGATTTTCAATCACCTAGAAATCCTACTCAACAGCAGGAACCTATATCAACAAGCACCAATATTATTGAATACTTGCAGGAAAATGAAAGTGATTATTCAGAAAATTTGGAAAGTAAAGAAACTGAATCAGAATAAGAAGAAGCCACAGAAAACAAAGAAGAAATGGCAACTGCTTACATTGCAAAGATTCCAGAATTTATGGGTGAAAATAATGATACCAGTCTTCAAAAATGGCTCAACAAAGTTCAAAAAGCAGAAGATGCAAATGGTTGGATTGCAGCAAAAATGCTTAAAGCAATTCCCTACTTTCTCCAAGAAACAGCAGAAAAATGATTTGAAAATTTAGAAGAACTATTTAAAAACTGGCAAGCATTCAAAGATGCTTTTCTACAACAATTCACTGACAACAATATCTCTATCACTCTTAGAAACCACTTTCACAATGTTAAACAAGAAACATCTGAAACTGTTATAACTTATTTTGGAAGATTTAACAAACTTCTCAAACAAATCTGACAATTGGAAACCAATAACTACTATTCTGATGCTCAAATTCTGGATCAGTTTATAGCAGAGCTAAAAGACAAACTGATTAAGAAAGTCCATTCACATGCTTCAGCAAACTTAGCAACTGCTATTAGACATGCAAAGAGCTATGAAATAACAATAGAAGAAGCAAATCACACCAAGCTTGTAAATCTTGCAATTGGAGAAACCAGCTTAGCAGCTGAAGAGAAGATAGACCAACTCACAAAAAAGGTTGAAAGCTACTTCACAAACCAACAACAACAGCAACAACAACCACAAAGATATTAACTCCCACAATAATACAACCAAAACAATTTTGGATCACCATCCAACAACCAATCTCAAACTTGTTATTATTATGGAATTCCAGGACACTGGAAACGAGATTGTAGGAAATTACAAAGAGACTAGCAAAACAGGAGTAATCAATGTTACTCTTCATTACAACAATCTTATTACCAATCTTCACCACCAACCTATTATTCACAAAAACTACAAAATCAAAACAGTTACTATTCACCAGCTCCACAACCAATGCAGCAACAATATCAGCAACCTTTACCAATTCAGCCATATCAGACACCACCCACTCAACAATATCAAGTACCAGCAAGAAAATTGGTTCAACATAACCAATCCACACCCCAAAATTAATTGTAGAGTAACAACAACAGAATCAATTCAAATAACCAGTTGGTTCCCTGAAATTCTGGTTAGCAAAGACCCAATTACTATCATACTCAACCCAGTTATCTTACAATACCAGAGGAATCGGATTTTCAATAACCTGTACTTTCTGAAAGTGAAGTTGCAACACCAAGATCAAATCCTTCCAACCACACCATTCCACCAGCTCAAATTGCCCAAAATACCAATCTGTCAGATATATTTCCATTTGAATTTGAAGCAAATGAATCACCATTTCTGCTTAATAATGCAGCAGTCAATAAACAGAAAGCAATTACTGTTATGTACACAGAAGCTACAATGGAAGGAAAACCCATTCGCTTAATTTTAGATAGTGGATCGGCTGGAAGTATCATCACTTACCAGCTGATACAACAACTCAAACAAAATGTAAACAGACTAGCTCAAACAGTTATTGTCACAGCTGATAGTATAAAGAAGACTCCAGTAGAAAAAATTGATAATTTTTCCTTTACAATTAATGGAATCACCATTCCAGTTAAAGTTCTTGTTATAAATGCACCCCAATACTAAGCTTTAGTCGGAAATAATTGGCTTCTTAAGGCCAATGCAAACCTGAACTGGGAAACTCAAGAACTTAAAATCTCATACCAAGGACAATATACCATAGTACCTGCAACCTGTGGTATTTTTAACAAACAATCAGAAAAAGCTCCAGTATTTGAATTTGAAGAAGAAAAAGAAATGCCACTTACTGAAACTTACATGGCTCTTGGATTACCATCCAATTGGGCTGAGGAAACAGAACAAGAGATTTTTGAAGAAGCAAGAGGATGGAAGAAAGTTAGATATTCCACACCAGAACCACAAAAAGAACCACCATACATTCTACTAAAATACAAAGATTGCAAAAAAAAGCTTTCATCTATAGGAGCCTGTGTTTCCCCAGAAGAAGAATACGAAACTTGCACTTGTTACTTCTGCAAGGCATGCCATAGAGAACGATTTGGATCCCCAAAGAGAAGTAAAAAATGGGACAAAACTCTTTGCCTTACTTGTAGAGAAAGGCTACCAGAAGAATACAATTGGATTGATGTAGCAATAAGAGGAGGAGTATGTGATCAGACCTGTCAATATGCTCTATCAATTTTGGAAAAAGTCAGAAGAAAAACACTATTTGATGCAGCATACAACAGTGCTCTCAATAAACTTTACTACTATCCTCATAATGCTGAAATGATTTTTGACCTAGCAATGGCATTGATCAATGGAGCCACCCAAGAAGATGTCTACTAAATGAAAGAAGCTGAATACATTGAGTATACCATGGAATTAGCTGGATTTGATTATGAAGATGAAGTAGAAACCTACCACCAAATTGCAAGCCACACATATCCGACCAAAGAAGTTCAAATTCAATGATTAGAGCAAATAAACATTCAATTGTGTAAAGAATGTGTTATGCCTTGTGATGACCAATGGTGTTTAGAATGTTATGCTCTTAGCATTCCTCTGCCAGATGAGAATGATGAAAATGAAATCGAATTTGGAGTATTTGAACTAGTAGAAGAACTACCAACCACCTTCATCTATTTTCTTGAAAAGCAATTACCTCTACAACTTAAATATTTTGACAACTATGGCCAAGAAATCAGACCAGAAAAAGCACACAAAATTGATGCTGGATATGACCTAAGATACCCAGGAAAAGATACTTTGGTTCTCTAACCAAAGTCCTTAACAAAAATCAATCTCAAAATTGCTCTTGAAATTCTACTAAGAGCAATGGTTCAAATTGCCTCCAGATCATCATTGGCAAGCAAAGGAATCAATATTAGAGGAGAAGTTATAGATGCAAGATATACTGAAGACATTACCATCATGTTACAAAATGAGACAAACAAACCATTCAAAATTGAACATGCTGAAAAAATTGCTCAAGCAATTTACTTACCTTTAATCAACATTTCGGGTTTACAATCAGTAAACAACAGAGAACAATTGGGAAAAAGTGAAAGAGGAACTCAAGGTTTTGGTTCAACTGAACAATTTACAGTTTCAGTAAACATAGCTCTTAATACACAAAATAAATTTCACCAGATTTTTCAACTTCCCCAGCCAATTACCATTTCATCTTTTGGAGAACATCACGAAATTTACACTTGCTCAAAACTCATCACTACACAACAAATCTTTGAATCCAATGAACAAATCTGTTTGAAGCATGAAATCTCAATTCCAAACGTTTATATTCCCAAAGGAATAAAAAAATTTCAAGTTACATTCTACAATCCCAATAATTACCCTATTGTCTTATTAAACAAACTAGAGATTGGAATCATACACAGCAATATTTTTCAAGATAAAAACCCTCAAATTGTCTCTAATTTCATCGAAATTGTAAGGCACACTTTACTCCCAAATCCAAATATCATTCTTACTACTGAAAACTACCACTTTTTGGAAGAAAAACTTTTTCGAATCAACATGGGTCTCTTAGAACCTTAACAACAAAGACAATTGAAACAATTGATAGCTGAATTTGCAGATATATTTGCAAAAGACAACAATGACCTGAGAAAAATAGATATAGTTCAACATTAGATTCATACAGGAGATGCTTTACCAAAACATCAGCAAGCTTACAGAGTGCCACCTGCCAGCCACCAATTTATCAGAGAAGAAGTCCAGAGAATGCTCAATAACGGATTGATTCAACCATCAAGAAGTCCTTGGGCCTTACCAGTAGTTTTTATCAAAAAAAAAATGGAAAAATCAGATTTTGTGTTGACTATTGCCAATTAAACAGTGTGACAATTGGAGATGCCTACTCTCTTTCAAGAATTGATGACATGCTAGATGCTCTAGGAAAAACCAAGTTCTTCTTAACTTTAAACTTGGAAAGTGGATATTGGCAAGTCAAAATAAACCCAAAAGACCGACCCAAAACAGCATTCACCACCCAAGGAGGAAACTATGAGTTCAATTTTATGTTTTTTGGACTCTGCAATGCACCAACAACATTCCAATGACTCATAGATGTTGTATATGAAGGACTCTTATGGCAATCAGTAGTTGTTTACCTTGATAACACTAATGTGTACTCACCAAGCTTTGAAGTCCATCTTATTCACCTGCGAGAAGTTTTTCAATGATTACAGAAAGCAGGATTGAAGTTGAATATTGAGAAATGTCACTTTGAAAAAACAAGCTTAATTTTTTTTGGACACATTGTTAGCAAAAATGGAGTTAAACCAAACCCTGGAACAATCAGTGCTGTCAAAAACTTCCAAACTCCCAAAAATACCACAGAGCTACAAGGATTTGTAGGATTAGTCTCCTATTATCAAAAATTCATCAAAGAATTCTCAGAAATTGCCAAACCACTCAATTATCTCACCAATAAAAATGTGCCATACAAATAGACTGAAGAACAACAAAAAGCATTTGAAACCCTCAAAACAAAGCTGACAACAGCTCCAGTTCTTGCTTATCCAGACTTCAACAAACGATTTCAACTAGCCACTAATGCTTCACACATAGCATTCAGTGCTATCTTATTACAAGTAGATGAAAATGACCAAAAACAAGTCATTGCTTATGCTAATAAAACACTCAAACCAACAGAACTAAAATATGGCTCAACTGAATTAGAAGCTGCTGCAGTTATTTGGGCTCTTAAACATTTTCAACAATATCTGAAAAATGGAAAAGAATTGACATAATAACAGACAATATTGGTCTCAAATGGCTCAATAAAAAAAAAACTGAACAAAGTGCCAAACAGTCTTGATGGAATAACTTCCTAGCAGACTACAGATATATTGTATACCACAAATCAGAAAAACTACATACCAATGTTGATAGCCTCTTAAAAATGAGACAAGATTAATACCAACAACAATTCCACCACAACTTACCAATTTACCAACAAAATAACCAAACAAGAATGGATTTCAGAAATTACAGCAATCTTAAAAATTATTTGGAGACCCTTATCATGCCAAAAAACTGGTTTCCAAGTAAAAAACATCGTTTACAACACCAATCAAAACAATATTTTATACACCAGAACAAAATCTATTATAAAAATCACAGAAATCCAAACCAACCACTCAGATTAGTATAAGAGAATAAAAAAAAAACAATTTTATACAACATGTACACAGATTCATCTTCAGCACACTTGGGAAGAAATAGAACAATTCAAAGAACCCTTGAACATTATTTTTGGCCTCACATGCAAAAAAACATTTAACAATATGTAGAATCTTGTAATAGTTGTCAAAAAAAAGAAGAAACTCGCCCCACAGAACCTTTAAATCCAATCAAAGTTGGACAACCTTTTAACAGAGTTGGAATTGATTTAGTTGGACCATTACCTATCACAACCCAAGAAAATCGTTATATTGCAATTGCAGTAGATTATCTTACCAAATGGCCTGAAGCTAGAGCCATCCAAAGAGCAGATACAAAATCAGTAGCAAATTTCATCTATGAAGACATTATTTGTAGACATGAATGTCCAATTGAACTTTTATCTGATCAAGGAACACATTTTGTGAACAACTTGATACAAGAAATTTGTGAATGATTCAATGTCAAAAGACCTCTATCATCATCTTATCATCCTTAAACAAATAGACTTGTAGAACATTTCAACAGAACATTGTGTAAATCTCTAGCCAAAGTCTCAACAGACTTTGAGCAGGAATAGAATATTTTTATTCCATCAGTGTTACTAGCATACAGAACACTAAAACAAGATATTACAAAACACACATCATTTGATCTTACTTATGGAAGGACAGCAATATTACCAATTAATTTCACAGTAAAAACATACCCAGTGCAACCAATCAATGAAAAAAACTTTCAAAAAACACTTTAAAGAAGGGTCTACACTCTTTTTAGTACACTGGAAGAAAAAAAAAGAATAGCAGCAACTCATATTGAACATTTCCAAGCTCAACAAAAAGAAAGATATAACAACAAATTACCACCTATTACCAACGAATTTAAAGTTGAAAATAAAGTTCTCTTACACAGAACTAAGGCTGAAAAACAATGGAGTGAGAAATTTGAAAACAAATGAGATGGACCATTTTATATTTACGAAATTCTAGGCAATGGATCATACAAGTTAAGACTTGATGACAAAATACTAGCAAAAGTTGCATATAGAGACAAATTGAAACACTATCATTCCAGAAACAATTCTAAAACATTAATTTCACAAATTGGTACACATTTCCTTTTAATTAATCTTGAAGATATTCTCCGAAATTTAGAACCAATAATTATAATAGAACAACAACCAAACTTAAACACTTAAATTTTACAATAATTCTCTAATAAAAACACAAAGACAAAAATAGTAAATAATTACAAAAAACACCCAAACCCAAAAACAAATAAAAACTTCATATCCAAAAAATAATTTTCTTTATTCTCTCTTTTCATAATTAATCAATTTTATCATGATTATTCTCCGAAATATTCAACAAATATCTCAAAAGTTAATATTAGCCTTGAAAACACTTCCTGACTTATCCATAACAATTAATGGAAGTCAAATTAATTACATTTAGAAAAAAACCACAGCCTCAGTAGCAAATTATTCACAGAACTATCACCTCTATAGAAGAAAAACAAAAAGTCACTCTGAAAATAGGTTACCAAGACTTTTGAAGCAAGCACTAGAAAAAAATCTTTTAATTGCCCTTATGAACATTCCACCAAATGCTACAATACAACAAAAACTTCTACTACTTTTCAATGAACAGAACAATGAATACACCCCTATCTATAAATACTTTCACATTGGAAAGACACTTTATGAATGAAAACTGAAACTTAAAGCAACAAATCTCACTCCTGAAGCTATACAAAAACAAATTCACAATGAATTCAAAACAGCAGCTGGACCAACAAACACTTGCTACAAACTTAGAGCAGCTTTTAAATTCTATGATTTGTTTAATATTTGTGAAAACGTCCTACAAAGCCCAATACTTCAATCATTGAAAATACAATATATTGGAAAGCTCACAAAACTGAAATTTCAACAATTTTCAGAGCAAATCATTTCAATTATCTTGGACCACTATCTTGACATTACAGATAGTGCTTGGACTTCAATAGAGCTCAGTCTTGAGGAAGAGGTTATGTTACCAGTAGAATTTTAGCTATTAATTAGCATGAAATTATTCTTATAATTCCTATCAGTAATTAACATATTAATATCAATCCAAATTATTACTTATTATTTAATCAATTTATCACATATCACGATTCAATTAATAATCCAATTAGTACAACAGAAAGTAAGATGATCAAATTACACAATATCCTGAACTTTGTAACATTCTAAAATTCGCCGAAATTTACAGAAATTCGCCAAAATTTATATGAAATTCGCCAAAATTTATAGAAATTCGCTGAAATTATGAATAGTTCATCCAAATTAATCAATAGTTCAGCGAAATAACTTGTAGTTCATCAAAATGTATCTTTAGTTTGCCGAAATTTGAGCAAAGAGAAAAAGTGCAAGTTCATAGACTAGTATTACAACAAGTTGTATAAAAGAAAAGCTTTTTTCTTCAAAAAAATGTATTTTACTTTAGATTTATCCCTTAGAACTGTTCCTATACACACAAAAAGAAATAAATATCAAATAATTTGAAAAACCAAATTCTTTAATTATTGCACTTGGAAAATTCCCAAAACCCAACTAACATTTCGAAATTGATTAGCTACCAATTTCAGTAAACTGTTAGTGACTCCAGGCCTAAATAGAAAATATTTCCCTTGATAAAATTCTATTTCTTTTACATTTCTTTTATTTTTTTGTATTTTCTTATTACAATTATTAAGGTAGCCTACAGACAAAATTCCTGTAGAAGAGTTGATTTTCACAGCAAAGTAACTACATATTTTAGTGAGCTTCCAAATAAGCAATTCCTGGGAAAGAGTTGATATTTATTACAACGTAACTACATAAAGTAACTGGCACAAAATTGGCCATTCCACTCATAAGCCCAGCAGTTCAAATTATAGGAGATAATTTGAAGATAAATTCAGTTATTGGAGGTTCAACTACTTCTAAAAAACGTAAATTTGCAACCAACAGACATTTACAACATTCAAGAAAAAAGACCAAAAACCTCCAGTAACAATGGTCATCACCAGTGGTACTAGTCTGGAAAAAGAATGGAAAAATCCAGTTTTGTGTGGATTATCGAAAACTAAATGGAGTAACTAAAAGTGATAGCTATCTAACTCCAAAAATCCAAGAATTATTCAACACTTTTGAAGGAAATAAATGGTTCTCAACACTGAATTTAGATAATAGTTACTGGCAAGTAGTCATGGATCTAGCTGACAAAAAAAAAACAGTATTTACCACAAGAGAGAGAAATTTTGAGTTTGAAGTCATGCCATTCGGCTTGATAAATGCTTCAGCAACATTTCAATGGCTTATGGAAATTGTATATACTGGCTTACTATAGAAATCTGTAGTTGTTTACTTAGATAACACAAATGTATTCTCCAAGACATTTGATAACCATCTATATTATCTCGAACAAGTATTCAAAAGACTTAGATGAGCAGAATTGAAACTAAATGACAACAAATACTTCTTTAGAAAAACTGAGCTCAAGTTTTTGAGACATGTGGTAAGCAAAGATGGTATTAAAACAGATTCAGACAAGATTACAATAGTAAAGAACTTTCCAGTACCAACAAATTTGCCAGAACTAAGAACATTTTTGGGATTCACAGACTATTATTGCTGCTTCATCAAAAACTTTTCTAAACTAGCTTAGCCACTTCACCAGCTACAAACCAAGAATGTAAAGTATGAATGGACGGAAGCTCAACAAGAAACATTTGACACATTGAAAAGAAAGCTTATCCAAGCTCTAGTATTGATGTATCCAGATTACAACAAACCATTTATCATCATGACTAATGCATTAGGTTAAACATTGGGAGCAGTACTATCACAGAAAGGACCAGATAGAAAAAAACATTCAGTAGTTTATGCCAGTAGAAGCTTAAGTCCAGCCAAAAAAAACTATAGAACACCAGCATTGGAACACTTAGCAATTTATTGAGCAGTCATGAAATGGAGAGAATACTTGAGCCAAAAGTTTGAAATATATATGGATCACAAAAGATTGACTTCAATCCAAAAACAAAAATTTGCAGACAATCGCCATGCCAAATGAAAAATAGAACTTTTACCATTTAATTATACCATATATTATAAAAAGGGAAAAGACAATGGAAATGCCAACAGACTGTTATGAATAAGACAAATCTAAAAACATTTCAACCCAAAAAATATAACAAAAAATAAACACACAAAAATACTAACAACTCCAGTATTATATAAATACTCAATCATTCAAGGAGAAATTATCTCAAAAAGAACAAAACAACATAAAACAACAATCAAAATATTTTATTAATCATCAAAATGTACTCTACTGGAAGAACAGAAGAAATCCAGATCAACCAATTAGAGTAATCACAGAACCAGAGAAAGAGACAATATTATTCAACATGCACTTAGATCCAACAGCAGGACATTTTCATAAAGAAGTGACCATAAAAAGAATCAGAAAAAGATATTTTTGGCCATCAATGTATCCAAATATCATCCAATATGTTCAAAATTGTGATGCTTGTCAGAAAAGAGGAAGAACAAAACCCAGTGAACTATTAAGACCAATTAAAGTGGGACAACTATTTGATCACATTGGAATTGACTTAGTCAGACCATTAACAATTACCAGTAAAGACAACAGATATATTGCAGTAGCCATAGATTATCTTACTAAATGGCCAAAAGCAAAAGCCATTCAAAGAGCAGATGCAGAATTTGTTGCCAAATTTGTTCATCAAAATTTGATATGTCAACATGGATGTCCAAAAAAACTACTATTAGATCAAGGAACTCATTTTGTGAATAGAATATTAACAGAATTAAGTCAAAAATTTGGAATCAAAAGACCATTGTCATCACCATATTATCCACAAACCAATGGATTAGTTGAAAAATTCAATAGAACACTGTGTGAAGCAATTGCCAAGATTAGTCAAAAAAACCAGGACAAATGGGATTTGTTCATACCATCAGTATTATTTGCTTATCAGACAATGAAGCAAGACACTACACAAACAACACTATTTGAATTAGTATACAGTAGAACAGCAACATTACCAGTTGAGATAGAAGTCAATACTTATCCAGTGGAACCAATAACTGAAGATAATTTTCAGGAAACATTGCTAAGAAAAACATATGACTTGATAGAAACTCTAGAAAACAAGTGACAAAAAGCAGCCAATAACATTCAGAAGTCACAAGAAAAACAAAAAAAAAGACATGATAACCAACTACCAGATAAACCAGTTGAATTCAAGATTGGAGACAAAGTATTTTTACATCACACCAAAGCGGAAAAACAATGGAGTAGAAAATTTGACTCCAAATGAGACAGACCATTTTACATAGAAAAAATTCTTGGAAATGGAGCTTATAAACTAAGATGGAACAACAAAATCTTAGTCAAAGCAGCACATAGTGATCAACTGAAACCATATCACCAGATAGCATCATCATCTACCAATAACATTTCACAACTGGGAGTACAAAGAATACTAGTTCAACCAGATGAGATTCCACAAGATCTGAAACCAATCATAGTTATTGAACCAAACATGTTAAATTGAACAACTAAAAGAATATATAAAGACACAGTACACACAACAAAAGCAACCAAGAAAAAAAAATGGAAATACCAGATCATATCTACACTATAGTTCAACAATTATTCCAGGCCTTAAGTAAACAACAGTTAGACATGGAAATTGTTATTAACAACCAAATAATTTGCTATCGAAACACCCAAAAAAGACAAAGAATACACCATATCAGTGACTACCAAAAAATGATAAAAACTGGTCAGATAACATAATAGAAAAAGTAAAGAACACTTTTGGAAAAATATCTATTACAGCACTGACAGAAAAACTTACAAAAAAGAATTGGAAGCAATAGACAAAACAACTTTCAATATCATACTGTTACTACCAGTTAGGTCGAAAGTTGAATATTCAAGAACTGTATATCAACAAATCCAAGAGAATATTTAACCAAAACATAATACAGCAAATTGAAGAATTTATTGGAAAAAAGATGAACTCAACACTACATGTGAGAACAATTTATTGACTGCACAACATATTTCAGAACTATCCAGAAATACTGTTACACTCTAACATGGAAACTATAACCATTAACCAATAGGAAAAAATAAATAATACACAAGTAGAAGAAGTGAGAAACAGAGTTGAACAAACAATACTTGAAAAAAAAGTATTAGAATTAATTCAAAACAAAGATTTTAATGGAGCTCAATATTAAAAGAAGGAGATAATATTACTCATAAAAAAGAAAACAGATATAAAAAATAGCAGACCAATGAGAGAATAGTATTTAGCACATGAGCATATTGCTTAGCAATGTAAAGCAATGTTAAAAATCATGGCACATTGCTCAGCAATGTGGAACAATGTCAGAAAACATGGCACATTGTTCAGCAATGTGGAGCAATATTAGAAAATTAGAGCATATTGCTCAGCAATATAAGCATTGCTCAAAAAATCATAGCACATTGCTCGGAAATGTGAGCAATCTTGTAAAACATCAATTATGTATATATAACAGTAGTGTTAAAAGTAGAAAAAGGCAGAATCTTTCCATAAGAATCCCTTAGTTAGAAATTTTCTATCTACAAATATTAAATAAATAAATCATTCACCATCCAAATCCACTCTCCATGATTAACACTTCATGTTGATAGTAATTGATACTTAACCTTGCTAGAACAATAGCTCTTGATTACAGCTATTAATGGAATACTAACTTGTAATTGCTTTTGTTTATTTCTTTATTCTTCTTTATTTTTCTTTTATTTCCTATTTTGTTATTTCTTTGGTTTTACTAAATTGATTAAGGATTAAGCGCTGAAATACAGACATCATAGGGACTGGTAAAAAACCTGTGAAACAAGGGTAAAACACTTATAGATTTGAGAATAACTTACCAGAAAGATTACTGGCCATCATGCTGAGAAAGAAATTTGACAGAATTGCAATTCTGGAAGGCTACTGAAACAACTATTAAATCTCTGTCTATTATACAAAAGAACTTCACAATAAACCTTCAGATTACCAAAACCTTCAGATCTCAATATTGGAATACCAATCAAGCACCAAGTTATGGATTTGTTATTTGACTTGAGACTCCAAATAAACATCTGTAACAACATGAGCAATAGCTAGCAAATGTGAGCAATAGCTAGCAATAACAAGCTATAGCTAGCAATAGTAAAGCAATTGAAAGCAATACTGTAAAACCAAAAAAATGTATAAAAGCAAATAGTTGTAAAAGTTGAAAAGACAGTAAATTAGCAATCAATTTTACTTTGTATTATACTTATCATATATCCATAGTTTGAAATACAATAAAATATCAAAAACCAAAAAGAAATTCAATTTACCACTTCATGTTTGCCAATATTACGGATTTCAATTAAAAAAAAAATTAAAATCAGTATTTTCTACTTTCATTTTAGAACAGATGCCATTAGCATAAATGCCTCAAACCTTAACAATTTAGACCAATTGTTCTTAATCACAACAATTGATGGGAACTAATTCTGTTTCTTTTTTTTTTTTTTTTTTTTTTTTTTTTTTTTTTTTTTTTTTTTTTTTTTTTTTTTTTTTTATTTTTTTTTTTTTTTTTTTTTTTTTTTTTTTTTTTTTTTTTTTTTTTTTTTTTTTTTTTTTTTTTTTTTTTTTTTTTTCTTCTTTTGTTTAGAGTGGCAACATAGGAAAATTGACTGTCTTGGAATAGACTTTGTGATAACCTGGTAAAAAAGGGAAGTTCCTCCTAAGTTTTGGATATTAATGTTATCTTGATAGTGTTATGGTTGAAACACATAGTTTTTATTAATTATCACATGTATTAGCCAATGATGTCATATAATTAGCCACCCTATTTTTAGATAGTGATCATTGACCACTTTAGATAGCTATATAAGCAATGATTCCCTTAGCTGTAGAAAGACATGATCAAAGTAACAAAATAAACAATATTAATTACTTCCTCTCATAATCACTTATTTCTCTTTCCTTACCTTCAAGTATCTACTTGTTGGCATTCATGTACCTTATCTTTTCCCCTTCTTGATTTGTATTTGTTAGAATTAGCCTGAGAAGCAATTGGCTTGCTCTTGTAATTCATTGAATAAAGAAATGATTGAAAAGTACAACGATACCTGTTATTGATTCTAAAAATTGCCAAGTTGAGGCATAAAATAATAGCAGTGGTGTTATTTTGTTGACAATCATGGACTATTCCTCTACCTTCAGATTTAAGAAAAGATTAGCGACTGTGATTTTTATGAAACTGATCACACACATTGAATTCCTACTTATTCAATTCGCTCCCTTATTGTAATTCCTTCTTTGTTTATTTCCATCACTATACAATACTGTTCTCCCTTGCTATCCATTAGCTTGTTACTCCAACCTGTAACATAAAAGTGGTGCTCCCTGTGAGGTTGTCAAAATTCACTTATTCCCTCATTGTATAGATGATTACTCATATCTGCCACAGCAATCAGAAGAATACTTTGCAGCACACAACAGAAACGACCAAAGTTTTATTGAACTTAATCCTCTGCCCTCCTGCTTGATCTGCTTCTCCCTTGAAGAACAATCCAGTAAACAATTCCAAGACTTTTGGAACTGATTCCTGAATGAGCATTCAGCTGAAACCTACACAGCTTATACAACCTATTACTTTGACCAAGCTTATTTTAAAAACGACTTTGAAGAAAGAAACAACAGTATCAATCAGCTCTTATATTCTGCAACCTTTGAACAACAGCCCCCTGATTTTGAATATCTGAATCATCAAATCCACATTTAAATTGCTGTCCATCAAGCAACTGAAACTCCTTTTGAAACAGAAGAAGAAAGCTACCAAACTGCCCCTGTTTTTGATCTTTTATCAAGCAAATCAGACTCATCTACACAAACAGTTACTTCTGAACCAATGGCTAATGACCCCATACAAGCAAACATTCTGGCCGCCCTCCAAAGTATACAAACTGCTCTAGGGCAAAGAAACAACACCCCAATACCATTATTTAGAGGTGATGCACAAGATCCAATTGAATGATTGGATGACTTTGAAAGAGCTGCTACAGCCAATCAATATGATAATAAGTACAAGTTCCAAATTGTTGGTGGCTACCTTTAAGGATCTCCTGCTACCTGGTTCTCACAAGAAACAGATGCCAATGCCCAGCAAAGAATTGTTAGATAGACACTAGCAAATGTGAGAGAAATCAACACTTCTTTCACTACCCGGTTTGAAAACAAATTCAGAACCCCAATATTAATATCAAAATGATGTATAGAATTGGAAAGAAGAACCCAAAGTCCCGGTGAAATTGTAACCGAATATGCCAAAGCAATCAGAAAGTTAATCAAATGAGTAGACACTGGAAGAAATTGGACAGAAGAGCAGAAAATTCACTCCTTCACAAAAGGATTGAGAACTGATCTATCGTATGCTTTTTGGCCCCTCCTGGCCCTGAAAGATAATCCCACCATGGATATGGCCATTGAATTAGCACAAAGAATTGAAGACAACCAAAGGATGCACTTGGGATCCACACTACCAGTTTTTGCTCCTGTTTCTGTTATGGCTTCTGCCCCTCAAATGGCTGCTACTTTTTTTGCCACTCACATTCAAGATCCAAATGAACAGTTAATAGACAGACTCACAGCAAATCTTGCTCAGTTATTAGAATCCTTAGCCCAAGCAGTCAGAGAAAATCAGCAACCACAAAGACCCAGATTTGAATCACACTTTAATCAGCCCCAGCAACCACCTTATCAAAGACAACAAAATTGTGGCCCACCTATATGCTATTGCTGTGGATTAACTGGACACTTTTCAAGAGATTGCAACAATTTTCCACTGCCTCCACCAGTCCCCAGAAACAATGATGCTCAGAACAACAGGATCAACAACAACAATATGCCCAACCAAAGACCCAATCATGCCAACATCAATTTCTTTGGAGAGGATCCCCTAGTTGAAGCCACTGTTTATCAGTCTTTAAACTAGTAGGCACACCTCCAAAGGGTGAGAGTGCAAGCCAACCAGAAGAAAACCCCTTTTACGCTTTTAACTTAACTAATGATGACCATGACATGGATGAATTAGCAATCAACCCCTCTGAATCCACAAGAAAG